>OX637403.1:28486810-28649310 GCA_951799425.1 Ilex aquifolium
TTTTTTATTAATGTTTGAATTACTGTTCAAACATATATTTAGGCTGTCCAAACAGGTTTTACTATTTTCTGTTCTGTAAAACTGTTTTTGAAATCATCTACCCAAACAAGTTTTTTATCTCAAAAAATATCAAAACCATTTTCTCAAAACTCTTCTCAAAAACTATTTTCGGATACCTGTTTTTGAAACGCAAACCAAACAGGCCCTCTATCTTTTTAACTTTTCATCCATCTTACTAAACAAAAAGGAGAGAATAAGAGTTTTCTTCCTTCATGGATGGAAAGTCTATCCCTTCTACTTTTACTTCTCTTCTTTTTTCATCTTTTCAACCAAGCATACCATTATTGTTAGAAGCTGAAGGTTGTCAGACGCTTGTCAAAATCACATACTAGAGATGATAATTCCTCAGACATGATCTATAAATTCCTCACTATATTTAGCCTAAACGACTTTGGGTTGCAAATGGATAGATCAATTGGACTAAACGAGTTAACATGAATTCAATGTAACATGACACAAATCCGATTAAACACAAATTTTTCTATACAATATTATAAATGAGTATGGATACAAATTGAGAACATTTTGACACTTCACAACTTATATTTTGGCACTTCATCAAAACGTCCTAAATCGTTCCATAGTGTTTGCGGCATGAGATTTGCATGAATAGAATCATTGACTTTCTGCGTGAAACCTCTCACTTCACTGTTATTTTACATCATACATGTATTTTGATTGCTTCTGTTGGGGCTAAACTACAAAGTCCTTGTTCATCTAATGCTATAATATGTAGCTCATCTAGTACTAGTAGTGACTGGTTAATCCTCTTACGAGATTGTCTCCTATTCTTCTTGGGTTCCAACAACAGTTTGCTTGTTTGACACCCATTCCACCCACGTTGTACCTGAAAATGTAGTAGTTTTCGAATCATATATAAATTAACCCTTTGTTTGGTATGAAAGAATATTGGATTGATGGAAAATAGAGGGAAAGGAGAGGTTTTCTTTTGTTTGGTTGTGATGGAAAATGGAGAGAAAAAAAAAAATAGGATGGAAAAGTTACGTCTCTCGCCCATTTGTAATCCGCCCAAATTTGGCGAAAAATGGAAAGAGAGGTTTTGGGAAATGATTACAATTGTTAAATTTACTAAAATGCCCCTTAAAAGTGGCGACTTTTTTGAAACAAAACAAAAATGGTGGGGTTCTCATTTATTTTTTGCCTAGACAAGCCAGCACAATGTGGGACCCTGAGATATTTTTACTGTATATTTTATACAACCACAAGGGTATTAATGTAATTTAAAAAGTTATATTTTTCTTATAATTTTTTCTCATACCTAATAAATTAATATTTTTTTTTTTTTTTATATTTTTCCATCATTTCTACCAAATAAGAAGGAGGAAAAATATCTTTCATTCCTTAAAGGATTGAAAATAGATCCCTTCTTTTTTTTCATCCCTCCTATTTTCTATTATTTCTACCAAATATATCATAACAGTTCATTTGTTTAGTGGAATAGTGATAGAAAATGTAAGAAAGATAAATTTTTTAAAATTTTAATGTGTTTGGTTAGCATAAAATTAAAAATGATAGAAAAATAATTTTCTTTCATGCTTAAATTTTTTCACAACTAATTAACTTTTTTTCTTATAAAAAATGCAAGAAAGTTGTGATCTATAACTAACTTTTCATTTTATCCTTATTTTTCTTAAAATTAAAATATTTTAGTAGTTAAATTTTAAAATATTTTAGCATGAATTTGGTTAATCATATAATTTGGCCCAAAGACCTTCGTGCTAGTGTTTATCTTAGAATTAGGTTATGAGCTACTTTTTTTTAAAAAATTTTAATTTTTTTTCTTCTTTAAACCAATTTAATATAATTAAAAATAATTTATATAATTAGAAAAAAAATCTTATAACTTTCTTTTCTTTTAAACGATATGATGAAATTTTTTTAAAGTTTTTGCATAAATTTTTTCATACTAACTAAACACATGCATAAAAATATATTTTTATTATTTTTTTTCTTTTATTTAATTTTTTATCATTTTTATTTTTCATCATTTTATTTTTAATCAAACCGACCCTAAAAAAGGGGAAGAAAGAGAAAGAGAAAGAGAGGGGGGCGGGGGGAGAGAGGATGAAATGAGATGCCACTGCTCGCAGTCTTCAGTACTAAACACGTGACTGCACACTTGCCAAGTGAGCATGGCACGTGGCCGTGACATATTTTTTCTTTTCGTTTTTGGAAATAAAAAAATTAAAAAAAAGTGAAAGGTAAACGACAAGAATAAAAGCACGGAGGAAGGTGAGCAGGTAGAGCGAGCGGGGAATGTGGGATCCACTTGCTCTCAAGAATAAGGAGAATAAAACCGATACGTTGTTATCGATCGCTATTGCCTGTTTGTCTCCACAATGAATGACCCCCATTCTTGTTTCTATTTTCGGTTTTGCCATTTTTTTTTGAATATACTAGAATTTTGTCTCACTTTCAAAGATAAATTTTCACAAATCATGATAATGTCAACCTAAATATTCGGATTATTATTTAAATTTTTAATTATAAAAAGAATATTAATACCATTTTAATTGATTTCTTTCATCAACCGTAGGTGTCAAATAAAAAAAAATATTATAATCATGTACATCGGATAAAGCTAGAATCGAAGTATATAACCTCAACACTAATACTTTGTTATTTCTCTAAATTTTTTATATTAAATTTGAGATTTCAAGTGTCAATGATAGATTTTATTTTCATATTCTATCTCAATTGACCATTTTTAAGTGACGAAAATGAAAAAGGTATTCGTTGCGCGCTAAACACTTGACAAAAAAAAGATTAAATGATGTGAGATTATCATAATAGTATTGTTGGTTTTATTTTTATACATTTAAAATTTAGTCATGTATACCCTATATTAAAATCTTCTTTAATTTAAGTCTTGTCCCCAATTGAGATTTTCTAGCTTCGGTCTGTGAGATTTATTTTGTATTTGATGACAATTGATTTCCTAATCTTTCGTATGTGAGAGAATCAAGTGAGTTACAGTCTATGAAGCACAGATACTTCGTTGAGGTTGACGTATCCGTATCGGATACTTTACGGATACGATACTCGTCGGATACGTATCGGATACACCTTCTACGTATCCGATAATAATTAAATATTAGGATACTTCACGGATACTTTTGTAGTCGACCAACATATATAATTTTTTAGTTGAACTTTTAACATCTCTTTTCGAATTTACATACCATACAATACATTAACAAAAAATTCATATTACTTCAAAGGTACATGAGTGTTTTTTAAGTATTATCTAAAATTACATGTCAAAAGAGTATAAAATAAAGTTATTACATTATAATTTTAACAAAATTACTTCTAAATACTAGGTAAATATTAGATTTGATTCCTTTAATTTGTCACTTCACTTTGTGAATATACCACAGCGATACGATATATATTTTCTTGAAACTAAAAAGAATTACTAATTTTTCTTATTATATGTTAAAGAACTACCAAAATATATAAGTATTAAGTTGGTTGAAAATAATAAAAATATTTTATTATAGCCGTATCTTGGCCATACCCGTATCCTACTTTTTTAGACTTTGTCGTATTGCCGTATCCGTATCATATCGTACCCGTATCCGTAACCGTGCTTCATAGGTTACAGTGGATTAAGTCAAAAATGATTTACAAAAATGCTATATTATTTAAGTCATAATTTAATTTTTTTTTTAATCTCAAATACATTTATACCATACATATAATTAATGAGATGAGACACGTGTCTCGTCTTATTAATGATGATGAGCTCAATTCATAAAAACAATTAATGAGACGAGACACGTGGGGTTCACACTAATGCATGCTAAAAATATAGCAAAAACTTGCGTGGATAGATTTACCCTTGTACCTAATAAGACTAATCCAAGATTTTGTATTTAGGTAAATAAAACAAGTTAACATTTGATTATTAATAATGCTGCTTGACACGTATGTAGCGTGTGCATTACTCAGCATTATGAACATTGATCGCCTCTCTTTGCTCTATCATTTTTTTTCTCAACAGTCAAAGTGTTTATATTAACTTATGCATATTTTGACTAAATTATTTCTTAATCTAGTCAAAGACAAATCATTCATGTCGAGATTAGAATGAATAATTTAATTGAGAGGTATTTCAATTTTCATCTATTACGGTCAAATTTAATCATTATCATCGTGTTTAAATTTGTAAGGCCACAAATAGAGTTTTTTTTTTGTGATTTAATAAAATAAAAAATAAAATGTTATTTGGACATAATTTAGAGATTTAATCAATTGCATTGATTTTTTTTTTTTGCTATTGAAAAAGAGGGAGGGCGCGACCAGTAGATAGTAATCCATAGGCATGACCACGAGAGTTCCCCTACTGTAAAATATCCGATTTGAGTCATAGTTACTAACTCGGAATGATAATTCGTCACCATAACACCGCCAAAACCAAGCAACAATCAACGCTACTCTTGTGAATCGAACCGTGCTTATCACATGAGAGTCAATGAAGATCCTAAACGAATACAATTTACCACTAAATACCAGCTCAGATGGTATCAATTGTAATTGTTGAATTGAAAACGAGCTCTACCAAATCTTAGAATTCACAACTAAAAATTAATGGTTGCAATAGTTAGGTCCCTATAACATTCTTGAAAAAAAAAATTAATAAGCCAAGAAAAAATAAATAGTAAGTGGCAATTCCGCAATATAGGCAAAAGACAAGGTGCGTTTGGGAAGTGAGAGTCCTAATTGTATAGAAAGACAGTGTGGAGCAGCATGGAGTCCAGCGAAGCAAGCGTAGCTTGGATGCAAACTTCACTGCTGAAGAAAATCAAGAGGAGAGAGAAAGTAGAACCCATCATTATTTACTTTATTAGGAAAAGAGACACAAACAATTAAAAAAGAAACAGAGTCTCACCATTTTCCCTACTCAGCACTGTGTGTGTGTGAGAGAGAGAGAGTCAAGAAGAGAGAAACTCTGTTCAAAATTCAGTAGAATTTCACGTTTGGTACTCTCTTTCACTCTCTGCATTTGCATATACCCATTTATACATACGAACATATTGTATATGTATGTATGTATGCTTGTGCTGTTGATTTGTTTGGAGCTTTGCGAGGTTTAATTTCCTTGGAGGAGAATTGAGTTGGAGTTGATTGCTCATCAAATTCCTATTGAGTTTCCACAATTGCATATAATTTATGGTTCTCTCTCTCTGTTTGATGTTTTCTTAATTATGGATAACATCATTAGGAAAAGAGAACAGAAAATTTAAAAAGAAACAGAGTCTCACCATTTTCTCCACTCAGCACTCAGAGAGAGAGAGAGAGAGCTTCTGTTCAAGATTCACTAGAATTTCCCGTTTGATACTCTCTCTTTCACTCTCTACATTTGCATGTATTATACCATTTATACACGCATGTTGTTTATGTATATGTGCTTGTTCTGTTAATTTGTTTGAATTTAATTTTCCATTGACGAGAATTGAGTTGGAGTTGATTGTTTTTGTGCGTGTGTGTGTTTGTGTGTTGTGGAGAAATTTAATTGTTTGATCCGCAGTGCATGGACAAGTGAATTTCTGATATATAGACCATGTGTTTTCAATTATTGAGTTTATGCAATGCTGGAAAGAGTTTCGTCAATTCCCTTTGACAAAAGTTTGACACTAATTGACCGTTTAGTTTCCACAATTGCATACAGTTTATGGGTTGGTTTTCTTTTCTTTTTTTTTTTTCGTTTTGGGGGGTTGTTTGGTTTTGGGGCTCCTTGAAGTTTTCTTAATTATGCATTACAATACTCACTTCCTTGCTTCTTGATAATAGCAACCCTGAGGAAAACTGAATGGTTATATGTTATCGAATTTTTGAACGAAAAGGATTTATTATGTCTCTTGATCTCCTTTTTGTGTAGGATCTTTGTGTCACAACATTTGCAAATCGTAAAGTATTTCATAAGCTGTTTGTTTAGTGTTCCAAGCTCACACTTTCTGCTTTCTACTTCCAAGTAAAGTGTCTCTAGGAATGATATTTGAAGTAGAATGCTAATTGTTGAAAAAAAAGGAGAAAGCAAAGGCTTCTCTCTTTGTTCTGTCACTCATTTTTCCAAAAAGTATTTTTAATTGCAGGATATATTCGGTGTTTATGGGATTGTTGGAGTTGTTCTATTGGATAAAAGTCCCCGTTTGAAACATTCCAGGGATTGCATGGATTCGTGAACGCTGAAGCTAATTTTCAACTGACTAGTGCTGGATTGGTTAATCTGCTGAGCTGACTTTCAACCCAGGATTTATGGCAGTTCTTTATTGATGCACTGAACTTGCTAAATCTTCTTTTCACGAGTGGTGATGCATCCGGTGCTAGCTGGTGGTTACTTTTGCTGGTGCATCTTGTCGGGACACCTTTTTCTGTCTGTGATTTCTATTAGTGGAGGGCAGTATAGGGGTAACCCCAATTTTTCAGGAATACGATTAACTAACTACTCTGGATCAGTTCCAAGAGATGGTTCTGATATTAGGGCTTCTTCCCATGTTCAAAGATTAGCTTATTCGTGCCCATTGAATGATTCGGTATCTTGTGAGGACCTTGAAGGTGTTGGATCATTTGACACCACTTGCTTGCTGAACTCAAACCTGTATGTAAGTTCTGATATTTATGTATGTGGTACTGGAAATCTGGAGATACTTTCTGATGTTTTAATTGTTTGTCCCATGGAGGGCTGTACAATAAGCTTCAATTTATCTGGCAATGTTAAAGTGGGTAAATATGCAGCTATTGTTGCCGGTTCTGTTGTTTTTTCTACTGGCAATCTTTCTATGGAAGCTAATTCTTATATAAATACAACCTCCTTGGGTGGACCACCACCTTCTCAGACTAGTGGTACGCCAGTGACCCATGATGGAGCTGGTGGAGGGCATGGTGGTCGAGGCGCATCCTGTCTAAAAACTAATCACACTAATTTTTGGGGTGGTGATGTTTATGCCTGGTCTACTTTGTTTGCACCATGGAGCTATGGAAGTAAAGGTGGTGGAACATCTGCTGAACATAAGGTTGGAGGAAGTGGGGGTGGACGTGTTATGCTTGATGTGAAGGACACTCTATATTTGAATGGATCTGTAACAGCAGAAGGAGGGGATGGAGGATCTAACGGGGGAGGGGGATCTGGTGGAAGCATCATCGTACATTCTAAAAAGCTGTGAGTACACGCCACTTGGACTATTTACATACTGGTGCCTTTTTTGTTTTCCCTCATTACTGGTCATTTATTCTGAGGGGTGTTGTTATTGAAATAAATCGTACTGATGCTAGAAGCCTAGTAACTGAAACAGAGACAAACTTCTGCACATGGCTGATAGTTACATGTTCTCAAAATACACAACCCCCACTCATGACCAACCAAACCTTAACACTTTGTGAAAATGGAGATAACTTCATTCTTTTCTGTAAAGTCTATCATAGTCAAATATTAGCAACACTCTACTGTTAACTGCATTATTTTTGTCTAGGTCTACATTTTAAGGGCATGTTTTTATTTTCCAATGTATGAGGTGTGTGCGCAGGTATACATTTCTCAAAGAATCTACTTCCTCCATCAATTGCGAATCTTCTTCCTCAGTTCATATTGGTTGCAAAATTATTGCTATATTTTTTCTTTATTGTTCATTAGATGAATTGTTTCCTGACAGCCACAGTTTGTTCATCCAGTGATAAGATGATCAGAAATAAGCTATAGTAGTGTCTTGGTGAACCAATAAGCTCTTGCTCCATTGATTTTAGTCCTTTCATGGTTTGACTTTGAAGCTGGAAAACATTTATCAAAGATATGTCTCTCTTCACTTAAATAGGGGTTAATGAAGGTAAGAAATAAACGGTGGAAGATAAAAGAGAAGAGAAATAATGGAGCAACTGAGCAAATAAGTTTATGTTGAAGAGTCACTCACTCTAGACTTATGAAGCACTGACACTCTCAAGAAGGTGATACGTGTGAGACACCCACACTCTTTGGACACTCCTAGACACGTGTCCGATACTCTTTTATAAGTATCTATAATTAAATGAAAAAAATTTAATTTCAGACACGTGGCCGACACTTCTTTGGTGATGTGTCCGATACTTTTTTAGAATTTGACTATGACTAAACAATAAACATGTGTTGACTAATAAGTATCTCATATTATGAGAGAACATATAATTACCAAGACTAGATATGTTAAAATTGTACTCAAAATATAGTAATAAAAATAAAAAATACATAAAAGATTTAGAAAGGAGGAATTGAAAAAATAAGAGCAATCAATTAAATTTATAAATGGTTGGGTCAAGTCTACGAAAAAATTAATGATCATTGATGATTATGATGTTAGTTTAAAAATTCACACTAGATTACTAGACATAACTTTTAATTATCATGAAGTTCTGATTTTTTTTATAAATAACATCATTATCACTATATTTGTAATAAACTATATAATTTTATATATAAAACACAATTATTTGTAGTGTGTCCCCAACGTGTTTGTGTCCTACTATTTTGGAAAATATCGTATCTGTGTGTCGGTGTCGTATCGTATCTGTGTCCCGTGTTCGTGTCCATGCTTCGCAACTCTAGACGAATAATAGTCACCACAGTAGATATCAACCTAGGTTTGTAGGGATCACAACCAAGAGATGTGAAAAAATCTTAATTAATTGCCTTGAGATTGTTTCATTCACTACCTCTTAAGAAAGCTAATTCAAAGATATATATATAGAGTCATAGCTTAGAAGCCAAGGACACTTGTGGGTAAGAAAACTTGGTCGCCTCTGCATTGTTGATGTCCGTGTTTGACTAGAAAACTTGGACCTAGTAAAGTCATGAAAGTATACAAACATATGCTCACAATGCCTAACAAAAAAAATCCCAAAAATTATGAAATTTTAATGCTATACTTTAGCCAAGTCTAGTTACAATTCTTTATTATAACATACTCAATACACCGGATCACTACAAAACTTCCAAACTAGTTATGTCCTTGTGACTTTGGCCACAAAGTTTATCCAATTTGTTTTCCCAACCAGATTCCTTATCGTCTTAATGTCTCTATTGCCTTAGTTCTTCATTTATGATATTGAAATGATTATCTACCAATTGGCACCTTTGTTGTTCAGTTTTGGTAGTAATTTGTTGAAAGTTCATTGTTATAAATGATGTTAACTGGGTTAAGAAAGGGAGCCAAATCTGAATTATCTTCAAGCTAGTTAGGTAGTTTGCAGAATTTTGTTCAAGAATAACTTTTCACTTAAAAAGTGTAGTAGTAATTGTGATGTTTTGCCTTGTAATTTCTATAATAGCTTAACTAAATGTGGACTTTAATAGAAGTAGGTTGGAAATAGAGAAATTCTTTCTGATAATTATGAAATATTAGCTAAGGCATCTCCTTTCCTCCTAAAAAAGAGTAGTATAAAAGAAAACAAACAATCATATGTTAATAAAACTGTCCATACCACAGGTCCACAACTGAATAAAGAAAAGAAGAATAACAGACCATACTCAACCTGCTTTAATTATATTAGGGCCTTCTATCAATACCTTTTTCAAGTCAAGCATATTAAAAAATGGATACAGGGTAAAGCTGTGAAGGGGAAAGCAACCCATGTACACATGATGTGTATTGTGTACAAAAGGAGCTAGGAAAAAAATTATACCTAAAAAAGCACCCAGATTAATCCATATGATTAGGGTCTCGAAGAAATAGATTGGGTGCAGTCCTAATTTTTGCATCATTTTCACTAAGTGGTCGTCCTCTAATCCAAACCAAGACCTCAAGATTATTGGGTCCAATTTTAACCACTAAACCACTGGCACCCTGTATAAAAACATGGAAAAAAACATATACAAGTAATAAAAATTCTCCACAAAACTCTTTGAAATGTTTTCTCCCATAACTATTTGCTTTTTTTCGATATTTTCGTAACAACTGTTTTCAAGGTATGCTATTGACACGAAGTTACGAATCAAAATGATCCATGTGTTCTTAAATGTCATATTCGATTATTTTGATAAATATTTTTAATAACCTCTTGATATAAAAAAGTACAAGATAGGAAAATATATGCTTATGCAGGGATTTGAGAATTGGTAGTTATAAGATTTCAATTTTTGGAAATGTTGAAACCTATGCCGGTGGTTATTTTAAAATATTTATGAGCAGAGACTTCAGATTATGCAAAAACAAAAAGTTGCTTAATCAATTTGGTGCAAGTTGCAAGTAGGGTGAACATGTATCCGAACTTCGACTTCGACTTCGACTTCAGTTTGAGTGAATTTTGTCCTCCAACTTTGACTCTAACTCTGACTTTGAACTACATTAACTTCACCTTCGACTCCGCCAATCGGAGTCAGAGCGGAGGCAGAGTCGTCTTTTGATCCCAGGAGGGTGGTCCAATTCTATGGAATTAGCTATAAGTCAAGCTTGTCAACTATTAAAGGAAAGGCCGATTCGAACTTGTGATTTCGATTGGCCGAAAAACTTCTACAACTAGAGTTGCCGGGTCTCGCGGAAAGCGAGAAATTTTGTGTGTGTTTTGGAATTTTTCCAAAATAGCTTCAAATTATAAACAATTCTCCCTCTTCTTCTCAAACACATAAGAAAACATATATATCACCATAACTATAAACACACACACAAAAAAACACACACACACACATACACACACACATATTTTATAAACTAAGGTGGAATAAATACCTTATGAGCTCCAAGCAAACCCTCAATCGCAGTCGCATGTAAAACCGTGAAAGCTTCATTAAGACCTTCAAAATCAGAGACCATCAAGAGCAGGTGAGACCATGAGACCTTCAAAATCAGATTTGGTTCGAAATTTGGGATTTAGGGTAAAAATATTCAAAAACTAGGACTTTTGAATGAAGTCAACTGAGATGTGAGAGAGAGAGAGAAGGGTTGGAACCAAATTTGTTGCTCTTCTACTCAGTTGGAGTTTGGAGGGTGGAGTTGTGGAGGGCCGAAGGCTCAAATCTGTCGAGAATATGAGATGAGCTAGGCTTTCAACATTATTTATAATACATTATGTCCTTTATAATTTATAATAACATATTATGTAATTTGTAATTTATAACATATTAGTCTTCAAAATGGGCCAAGTGGCTGGGTTTTAAAATTAATAATAACGTAATATGTAATTTATAATTAAATAAAATTATTATTAATTAATAAAAGTCGGATTCAGAGTCGAAGTTTTTTCGGAAAGGATTTCAAACTCCGACTTTGACTTCGACTCCGACTCAGATCGAAGTCTTAAATTTTTCCTCTGACGAGTCGGATTTTCAAATAGTTGCACACCCCTAGTTGCAAGAGCCTTTTTCTTCCATGCCGATTTTTTTCTGAGATCATTTATGTGTTATTGATGTATTTGAGTTTTGGCCTTCTGCCAACCTCTTTTAAGGTGAACATAAAATGAACAGTTTTTTTTTTCTTTCTAATTTTCAATTAAGGATGGGTGTTTTGGGGGGTGGGGTTGTCAGGTGACTCAGGTAATGAGTAAGGGTCTTGTCGTTAACACATCAGGACTTTTTGTCAAGTTTTCTATGTTTTAATTGAATATCGTTGAAACATTCTTAATTTCATACATTTAAGCTAGTATTTGGACCTTCTGTCATTGTCTTCTAGTATGCTTTAATGGTGCAAAGATAACAAATGATGCAATTCTCTTTGTTGAATTTGTTTGTTCCATTTTCAAAATTACACATTTCCTCTGTTTCACTTGAGAAAGCTGCTGAAATTTTATACTATTATCTGCACTCATATTTGGTTTGGGCATTGAAATTAATTCGAGATCAATAATGGACAGGCCATATGAAAGAGTTAACACTGATTATTTTCACCTTGTTTCTGCTGGATAGGAAGGGCTTCGGCACTATTAGTGCAGCTGGTGGGAGGGGATGGGGTGGAGGTGGAGGCGGAAGGATCTCACTGAACTGTTACAGCAAACAAGAAGATGTAAAAGTCACTTTGCATGGTTGGTAATGATAGCACCCGTATTTGGCAGTTTCTAGTAAAAGCAACAATTACTTATTGAACTGCTAAATGTTTCATTTTTATGTAAGAGACTCATCTTGTTTTTATAACTAAATGGTTGCACATTTAGAACAGTTATTAAGGGATAACAATGTTCATCTACATAAATCTGGACAAATTTTACTTGGCTGAATATTTTCTCTTCCTTAATGACAAATAAATGAGGTTTAAGGTATGCATCATAGTTACTGGAAAGCTTGGAAGGAGTTAGACATCTTGGCAGACTATTCCCTCGTATTGATGTGACTCGGTTGAGTTGTTTTACCATCGAACTGTAGCCAACGTGTGGTGAGATGGATTATGCACTTCGATGAAATGACATTAATGCTTCTTTTTCTAGTTAACAAACAGAGTAATGACATATTGACATTGATAAAAAATCAAGACGAGCAAGGAAGATGACAAAGAAGTTGATTTAGAATGCTACAACCTATTGGCATTTCCAACAAATGACAAACAATGAATATTTGGATATTCGGAATAAATTTTTACAGTTGTGCTTCAAGCCCTATTCATCTAACTTGAATAACTCCTCTTTGAACTTTATTATTTCTTTTTTTGATTCCATAAAATAGGAGTAATATATTTTTCCTGTACCTTTGCACATTGGGGGTGAGCTAGCCACATTGGTCGTTTAGTCTTGTCATTAGAAGCTCTAACCTCAATTGTTTGACATTTTTTCAATCAATATGGCAATATGCCCATCCATATGTTTAATATGTGTAAGCATTGATCACTTGCTTGTTTAATATGGACCAGTGATAACTAGCTTTGCAGATTGGTATTTGTCTATATATGTTTCTTCCAATTAGCTTTTAGCTATTGGTGTAGAAAATGATTTTCCTATGGGGTTTCTCACTTGCACAAAGGACCCCCTGGCCTCTCTAATGTAGGGTTTCTTGTAGTTGCACCCAAACTGCTGTTTCTACCTGAACTTAATCTCACCCTTGGTTGATTATGCTCCAATAATGGCTGTGGAATTGCCGAAAAACTAACACCTTTGCTGAAGTGATTGCCAGAAAATCACCATAAGTAAACACAAAGGGGGTAGGGGCATTCAAACTGATTTTTTTTTATCTCAATGTAGGTTGTTTACCAACCTAATAATGCAATGTAAAAAGCTAATTCAATAACTTAAATGAGATTGGATGTACTGAAGATTACTACTGAATCTTTGACGAATCCAAGACATGGCACACTTGTTGGGAAATAACTTTCATTTTCCTTCTTGACTATGATTTTTTAAAAAAAGGGTGGGGACAAAGGAGAGCGTCCGGAGACCACCCCGATATGTCCTCAGTAGTGGGATCATGAGGCCCCCGACCGCGCCTGTTACTTCGAGAGAACGAACCTAGATAGGCGTCAACCACCGAGTCCCAATGTGGACTCCAAGATTCGAACCTCCAACCTCAGGATAAGAAGTTCGACCGGTATCCCACTTATAAATTTATGGATGTCACGTTATGGCTATCCCGTCATGAAACTGGAAGCCAATAGTGTAGACGCTTACTCTTCTACCTTACTATAACAAACATGACGTTTTGGTTTAGATGAAGTTACAATTTCTATCCCAAAAAAGGAAAATTGTTTATATGCTTATTTCTTTTCACTGTTTAGAATAAAAGTTCGTCTACCTAGAGTGTATGCTCTTAGGTTTTATGTGGAGATCAAACTTTTTGATGGTTAGGTATCCAGCAATATGATCTGTTTTCACCATGGCAGGTGGTCCAAGTATTGGCTGCCCTTTGAATGCTGGAGCAGCAGGTACTTATTTCGACGCATCTGTTCTGAGTTTAAGAGTTGGAAATGACAACATAACCACGGAAACAGAAACTCCTTTGCTGGATTTTTCTACTAGCCCTCTGTGGTCAAATGTTTATGTGGAGAACAATGCAAAAGTTCTGGTGCCCCTACTTTGGACCAGAGTTCAGGTCGTCATATTCTTCATGCAGTATACATGTTCATGTATATGAATATTCATGATAAGATTAAAAGTTTCATGTTTACTTTACAAGCCATAAAAGTTATTGGCACGGGTATTTGATCTCTTATTTGATCTCTCTCTCTCTCTCTTGAAATGTGTGTTTCTTGGTATTCCTACAATGGTGAAACCATTGTATTTCATTTGGATGATTGCATCTCAAGACTATTAAAAAATCTCATCATTTGGACTATATGTTTATATCTTTGTCTATTGCTCACATTGATTGACTAGTTGCTTTTGAGGAACTTGACTATTGGGACCTTATTTTGAAGAAAGCTTGTATCCCACATCAAAAGATGTGGCTGAGCTGAGGTTGTCAATAACGATACGACTCAGAAGTCAGAACAACACCTTCTGCTCGGAAACCGATACATGTCCTATGTATGCCACAAGTCTACTCAACCCATGATTGACTTGGAGATGTCTCAGACAAGTTGGCCAAGTTGTCCGAGACATCATTATCGAATACCAACTTCCTAGACATTGCGATATAGCGTTAATCTTTTACAATATTCAACTTCTTCTACCTATCATTTCGTGCAAATTGCCCAATGTCATTCCACAATCTCTCAACTGATTTATCTTATTGCTCTCTGAGCCGATGGCTGATACTGGGCCTTGTACAATGAAGATTGGTTTATAGCGTTGAGGAGCCTCTCCACCTATTGCCAATTGGTTTTAGGTTGGATACCTCTAACGAGTGAGAAAATATTCAATGTAACGGCTACACCACGTGAGCGATGCCACGTGGTATCACCGTCCAGTAGAAAACTTAGAAAATAGATAAAGAGCACCTCATTTTTTACATGTGGTAGTTATCACATTACAAGGATGGGTGGTTATTGAAATTTGTTACATGGGGTAATTATCAAACCATTTGTTTGTTGGTGTTTTGCCAACATTTTTGAATTCATGTTCTTCTTTGTTTATCTTGAGAAATGATATTGTTATATTTGGGTACATTAGAATTGAAAACACATTTAAAGTGTATTGTCCATGCAACTATGCAAGTATCTTTGTTGCGTGGTTCTTAGATTCTAATCCACTTCATTATTACATTCTTTATAGGAGATGGAATCTATTACTATACTTCTTTTGCTCCCACATCTTTCTCTTTTTCCCTATGTCTAAAAGTGTTTGCAGAAATTTTCATTCCATTTCAAATGAACTTGAAACACAAAAAAAAATTGTAAAATCTTTAAAATTTGTAAGATGAGACTTGGAACCTGTAAAAGACAGAGAAACTTCTTTGACCTCTTTATTTCATTACCATGTTAGATTAGTCGTTAACATCTGCACTATTGTAAAAATGTGTGCTTTAGATAATTGATGTAGTGAAATATTGTATGTTGGGAATATGTCAAACCCTGGTTTTAAATGTTTGATATAAAGAGTTTATTTTATTTTAGGTGAAGTTGTAGATTTTTTTTGTCATGCATCTTATTACATGTATTGTTTTTCATGCATTTCAAAATTCATATTTAGGTTATCACATAGTAGGAATGGATAAATAACACATAAATCGAGGGCTATGTGGATCCCCATACATAAAGGAAATGAAATAGTATCCTGGGAAGGTCATTAGAGATGGAGTTCTAAATAGGATCATTCGGCCAAAATGTGTGAATAGTGTTGGCATATAATTATTCCATAGTATTATTTTTATTTTGTTTCACCCTTGTTTAGGCTTTTCTTTTTCCTCTCTTTATGTATCTTTATAGGACTCCTTGTCCTCTCCTATATTTTTACTCTATTTATTTACTTTGATAATATCTCTTGTTTTCTATCAAAAAAAAAAGAAAAGAAATTAATGACTGAAGTTTTTATGACAAATATAATCAAATACATACACAGATTTGACTATCATGTTTCATATGGTTTGATACAGGAACTCACGAAAGCCAATGCAATCTAATATATTTTTAATCTAATATTTTTCTAGATTATTTCTTTTATTTTTTCTACATTGCCTACTGTTTCAAATGCTTTAATATGTCTGTTGTAGTCTTTGTGATGAGGTATGTTCCTTAATGCTTTGCCCAAGGACAAGTTATTAATATTTTGTTAAACCCTTTTTTTGTAAAGGTTCGAGGCCAAATTAGTGTACTTTGTGGGGGCAGCATAATCTTTGGGTTGACTGAGTATCCAATCTCTGAATTTGAGCTTGTTGCAGAGGAACTTCTAATGAGCAATTCCATCATAAAGGTATGGAATTTTCTTGCCTATATTTTGCACCGGAAGTTGAAAGTCAGTATATAATGCTTTTGGTAACAAACTGATGCAGGATTATCAACAGTTGCTTTAATGCTGGTTTTAGGTTGTTGAAAGATACTTGGTTTATTATTAAAAGGACTGAAGTGATATTATGGATTTTGTGGATGAGGAGTTTAAATGCTCAGTATTTAAGTGTCATTGCTGAAAATTTCACCTTTAATTCTTGGAGTGACAGACAGGAAGCATTTCAGATGTTCTTGGTGTTGAACCAAAGTCTTGAACCGAAGTCCAGAAAGTTCAAAAGAAATAATATAGAAAAGGTATAGGGTGGACCAGGGCCTAGTGCAGTAGAGCTTGGAGAGGAGTTGGAAGTTGTTTTGGAGATCTAACCACTAACAATGAACAGTGACTGAACTAAGAATAGAAAAAGATGGGAAAGAAGAATCTAGGAATGTCTCCTAGAATCCATTAGCATGCATCACCATTTACAATATTTCATATCTCAAATCTCCATTGCCTTGAGGTTTATATAATTACATATAAGTTGTCAAGTATACATACCCGTAATTGGTGGAACTTTATAACAACTTATGTATGTCCACTACAGGAAGCTTTGTCTTGACATATCATGCTTTTTTGATAGGAAAGGATGGAATATTATTATAACAAAAAAAATGAAAGAGTCCATGAGAGGACAAGAGAGTCCTCAATAGACACACAAAGAGAGAAGAAAAGGAAAGCCTAACAAGTTCACAACATAACAAAATAACAATGAAAGATGAAAAAATCAAGTGGCACCCCTATTAGCACACTTGAGCTCAATGGTCGTGACATTACCATGCTTCGAAAGCAGAAACACTCATTATTAATTTAGTGCTAGAATACCCCTAATCTTTCCAAACTTCTTACTAATGAAGTTTCTTTAACCTTAACAGAGTGATGCTTAGGGATAATGCACTCTCTCTCTCCCCCCCCTTTATTTTTTTGTCTTCCTCCAAGGGTAGGTTCTGATAGTTAATATTTCAAATTTTGTAGAAGTCTATGCCAACTCTATTTGTGGTCTTATATATTTCTTCTCTGTTGATTTAAGGTTTATGGTGCATTAAGAGTAGCTATTAAAATGTTACTCATGTTGAACTCCAAGATCCTAGTTGATGGTGGCGGAAATACTGTCGTTACTACTTCTGTCCTTGAAGTGAGGAATCTTATTGTTCTAAAGGTACAACCATTTGAAACTCTGCCATATATATACTACAGAAAGATTTTCGTCTTATGGCGAATTTAGACTTCGAAAATTTGGTTATAACTCCTCCAGTTATTGCAGGAAAACTCCGTCATTAGTTCAAATGCAAATTTGGCTGTTTATGGTCAGGGGTTTTTGAAGTTGACAGGTCCGGGTGATGCAATCAAAGGGCAGCGACTTTCTTTATCACAATTTTATAACGTAACTGTAAGATAGTAATTTGGTTGATTTGATTTTACTACTTTTTTCTTTCTAGAACATGTGATCTTTTTAGGTGTTCACTTTATAGTTTTAAGATGAGCTTTAAATTGGGCCTTTGTTTGGTGCAATGGTCAAAGTTGAGAATGTGGAGAGAGACCCATGGCATGCAATTTGCGCCAATGAAGCCTATTGTTATGTTCTGTACCCAATCCATCCGTCTTAGCATGCATACCTTGTATGCACGTGTCAAAACTGGGTCTTGGAGCCTTGTTGGATTGGACACTGTGTTTACTCCTGCATAATAAGGTTTCTTAAGTAGGTCGTTGCTATAGTTTGTTAAAAAAACACTAGTGGCAACTAGAGTATTTGGGGCCCTTCTAAGGGTTTTGAATGGCTTCTATGTGGAAGAGCATTAAAGAACAGAGTAAATGAAACATCCATTGACTGTTCTAGAAATATCAAAGGCTTTGGAAGCCTGAAGCGGAACCTATGGACCCCATGGCAAGCGAGACGTCTTGTTGGTCTAAAGGAAAGTGCTGACACTGTCTTGTGATTCTGCTTGAATCTGCTTATCATATTTTTCTTGTTCTCTATTGCTTTTGTTAGTTTGCTAATGGCCCTTTTGCTTTCTAAGCTATTACTGTGCTCAGGTTTTACTTAATTCACGCAACATCTTGTACTTTACAGGTTGGGCCAGAGTCTTTACTTCAGGCTCCCTTGGATGATGATAACAGTAGAAGCATGTGAGATTAAACTTTTAATTTGTCCTTGTGCAATGCTGATGGTTGTATGAATTTATCATTGACATACTTCTTTATGCACATTTTTTCTTAACCTTATTTTTTTCCTTTCATATAGGGTAACCAAATCCCTTTGTGAGAGTTCAGCATGCCCAATGGATTTGATAACTCCACCAGACGATTGTCATGTTAATTATACACTGTCCTTTTCACTACAAGTAAGAGAAAGTTACTTTCTACTAAATGAACAGCCAGGAATACATTGTTCATCTACGAAATTTTAGACTGATATGTATATTAGATGGAAAAATAACACCCCACGTAGTTTCAATTTTTTATCTATCCAAATGTGTGTTAAGTAGTTGAAATATAATAAAGCAATTGAAAACCTGCTCACAAGGTGGCATTATGAAGAGTAGAGGAACTAATGAGCAGACTCGACCTCTCCAATAGTACGTAATCGCAATCATATTTATTGAATCTGCATAAAATCCCTTTTGTGGGTGATTCTTTTCCACATTTTAGTCTTCTAGTTGCGAACACATGATTCTTATGTTTGTTTTAAACACAATTTTCCCCAAAAGCCTGAAACTTTAAGACTATTGGCAAAAAACTGTATATCAAGCCTTCACGCTTTCCCTCGTATGAGCAAGGGGATAGTTATAATGGAAGACAAATGCTGACAAATTCTTGAGCCTTAGGCAATGTAAATCAAAGCTCTGGTCGCATGTCCTACAAGTGCTTAACTTTCAAAGCTTAGATTTTTTAGGGAACTGCTGTACGATGTATATAAAGGTCTGACAGAACTATTTAGTCAGGCAATCACATGGGCGAATCGTCCCATATTGCTGGAAAATTCAAATCTTCATGCTAAAGCTATTGTTATTGACATGAAATTGGGGTTTTCTTCTTCATGCTAAAGCTGTTGTTATTGACATGAAATTGGGGTTTCCTTTTTCTGATAAGATTTCCAGCTTTTCCAAGAAGTTGGTCTTTGTTGATGAAGGTTCAATAAATTCTTGACTCCCATTCATGCAGCCAAATTAAGCATCCCCCACCACCACCACAAAAAAAAAAAATCCCTTTGATAAAGCAAGCTGCCTGTAATTATTTTGCTAAAGAGAAAGTGAAGAACTATTTTTACGAAAAAGATGGCTGTTCTTCATTTCCCTGCAAATAGACATTAGGAAAATCATTTTTACATTCATATATACATTGACCCATTTAAGCATCCAGTTGATTGATCTGCATAGTTCTCCAGTCTAAATTTTTATATTTGGGGTTAAACTTTTGACAGATATGCCGTGTTGAGGACATATTTGTGGATGGCATTATTAAGGGAAGTGTTATTCACATTCACAGGGCCAGGACAGTGAGTGTCAGCACTGATGGCATGATAACTGCATCAGAATTAGGTAATACTCTCCAAGAGTAGTGCCTCCCTGTGCAACTCCAAGTCTATTCTGTAGTTCTGTCTTACTAGCTTTTTAAATTTACTTGTACCTGCCCTGAATGTTGGCATTGAAGGAGCCTTCATCCTTCTATTTCACGTACAGTGAGCCTTCAATGTCTGGGAATAGGTCTGAAAGTTTCTTACTCAATGGTGACACTCTCCCAGGTTGCAGAACAGGTGTTGGCATGGGTAACTACTCAGATGGAGCTGGCGGTGGTGCTGGACATGGAGGAAGAGGGGGCTCTGGATTTTTCAATGGGAAAGTGAGTAAAGGTGGTAATAAATATGGTAGTGCTGATCTTCCCTGTGAGTTGGGAAGTGGAACTGAGGGCCCTAATGAGTCCTCTGGACGTATGGCTGGAGGGGGAATGATCGGTAAGCATTTCAACAGAACTCTCTACTTTCAGGGAAAAAGAAAAGAATGACAACCTCTTACAGTAAAAGTAAGGTCTTTCAGAGTTATATTAACAAAAAGTAATCAGGTCTGCAACTGCGAGTAACCTTTTTTTTTTGAAACTTCAAATGCTAATAGAAATCAGCTTCTTCTTCCTTTTTGCGTTGATATCAATAAGCATCCTTTGATCAAAAAAATAAAATAAAAATAAGCATCCTTTTTTGCCAGTTTCAATTTTCCTTTTCATCTTTCTCTTCACCCTTTATTATGCCACCATTTTGAGTACCTTCTCAGCGAATTCGTGCAACAAGGTAAATATGACCTCAAGTAAGGACCGGCTTATATTCTCATTGATTTTTGTATGGACTCAAATCATGAGCTATCTGAATATGATAGGAGGAGATCTAGAAATATTCAAATGCAACCCAAGAGTGTGGCAGAGACTGTAGCGATTGGTTGCATTTTTATCTTTTTTGTATTTCCACGGGGAGGATGTATTGTCATTCTCTTATTATGCAGTATAATGTAGTTTCCCATCAGAAGAGAAAGGAATGAAAATAAAGAAGCAAACTTCAGTCATGAACACCCTGCCAAGAGTTTAAAAAGAGGGTACTAAAAAAGATACTGTCCGGATATGGTGATTAAAGTTTGAATTGCAAGCTTTCTTGGCCCACTTCATGGAAAAGGCTTTAACTGCTTATATTTATATGCCAAGTTCTTTTTTTTCATTGCCTGGCGAGTAAAAAGGCTCACAAGGCTCGTGTACTTGTTTAGGAGGTTTTATTATACATAGGTGGGTCAACACACTCCTGCTCATGGGCAATCCCACTTGGATGTGGAGAGGTCTGGGTGGATAGAAGAATCAGAGAATAGATTAGAGATATAATAAAGACTATAAAGTGCAGTTAGGGCTCGAATAAAGAGGGACCCGATTCCTATATAAATGTGATAATGTAGAGACTTGGCCAAATCATTCTGAAATCTGATCCCATGTTGAAGCATCCAATTCCAACTTAAAATCAATTGACAATGAGTGGAAAATGCCTCGTATGCTAGTTTGGGAAGTCTTACTATTCCCGTGCGGGACAAGCTCTAACACATGGAGATAAAAATGATTAAGTTTTGATCTCCAAAGTTAACTAATCAATAAGCTCAAAACCAACAAGCCTTGATGCCAAGTTCTTACTGGTTGGGGTTCACCTTACTGGATCACAATTTGTCGATAAGTGAATGTTCTACAATTGTCTCTCTCCTTGACGTCAATGCTCTATGATTCCATGCCAAATTAGGGGCAAAAAATTTGGTTGCTTAGGAGTGGACTACTGTATTTCACAATCTATCCTGTATAAAGTTTAGAAGTTGGGGCCAGGTGAAGAAAAGTTGGCTTGATGAACATAAAACTGCCAAAATAAAGCGTTTTGCTGAAGTAATTTCTGGGAAGAAGAATCGAGAATAGAGGTGGCGAAGATGCATCTGCAAAGGTGCTGGTTGTATAAAATAGTGGCATCCATTATATGGTACAGAAAACATTTGACAAAGTGAGAGAGGATAGAATATCTCAAGAAGACCAATCTTTTTCACTGCTCTGTTCGGCACAACCTGAGCTTTGATCTGTTTGTGTCATTGTGATGGCATATCCCAGCAATTTCCCACGAATTGTCTCTAGAAAGTAAATTAGTCCATTGCCCTGTATTTTTCTCTGTAGTGCTGCCATTTCCTTTGTCATAGAACTTGTCCACACAAGCTAATACTAGACTGTTGTCGGGGTATGACCAAATAGTTTTAGAAGGGAATAAATTAGAAACTTGGCAAGAAACGAGCACAATTGCACAGTGCATCATTATGGAGGCAATTGGAAGGTAGACTACCTTAATCAAAGTTGAAAGTTTTGGAAGAGGGGAGTGAAGGTGCCAAGAGACATGATGGATATAGGTCTTTGTTGTTCTAAAACTGCCTTGATAATGAAGAATAAATAATCCTTAACATCTTGTAAAGTTACTTGGTTTTCAAGATTTTATGGCAAATGTGAGTATATTTGTGCGATGACATTCAACAAATTATCTGCAAAAGAAGGCTAATATATGACGAAAGGCAGAGTGATTATCATATGTATTGTAACTATTGGGAATTAGGGCTGAAGGTGTGGGGTTTTTGTTGCTCTCTGTATGGATTGAGATATCGGAATTTGTACCCAACAGTCTCTATAGTTGCTAGGTCTAAATTGTTGAGCAGACAGGACATTGACAAAAAGGTTCAAAGTTCCACATGTTGCTTCTAAGTAGGGCATAGTACTGCTATCTCTGTTCGCTGGTGGTTATATTGTGAAATTGTAGTTTAAGTGTTTTTATATGCAGCAGATCGGATAAATAATTTCTCGAATATATGTCCTTACACTATTATTCTGTGTATGTGACTGGTGATTCAACAATAATAGTGATCATTGTAATATGCCTCTGCATTTGCATTGTGGTGCTAATAATTTTTTCTAAAAGTATTCTCGTTATTTTTGTTTATGTGACATGCGCACATATTTGATGTTTCAAAATGATCAAGAAGCAATCAGGTTGAACTTCAAAGATGACTTTAGCTTGGTCATTCTTGGTTTTTGACTGTATAACTAAACAATTGTACCACTTTTTTTTTCGTTTTTGGTGTACACCAGTGATGGGATCCGATCAATGGCCACTTTCAAGGCTTACTATTTACGGAACTATGAGTGCTGATGGTCAAAGCTATGTCACAGAGACAGGAAACATTAATGACACTCTGATGGGTGGAATTGGTGGAGGTTCTGGTGGGACAATTCTTCTTTTCCTACAAGCTCTTACCCTCGAGTACAACTCCTCTTTGTCTGTTGTAGGGGGCTACGGTGGCCCTTATGGTGGCGGCGGTGGTGGAGGCGGAAGAGTTCATTTTCACTGGTCTAAGATAGATGTGGGAATTGAATATGTCCCTCTTGCAACTATAAATGGTACCATCAGCCAAAGGTATGCTTAATATTTATCATATACACTCCAAAATTTTGCTTGAAACATGATTATTCTGTGGATCCATAGGCGACAGCCCTGGCTCACCTCGTAGGTAACCAGGCATCACTCAGCTGACTAACTACAACTGTTACTTTCTTCCCCTGTATATGCAATACAATAGGCAGTTGATGATTCTTTATGTCAACTACCACGTCTAAATTGTTTCTTAAACAAATGATTAAAAAAATTCTCGCAAGAACAAAATCGCCAGTACGGATTACAGAACGTGTATCATGTTTGCCTCAAAATTACTGTTAATCGATGACAACTGTAAACTGTTCAAAATGAGTAACTTGGGGAAACTCCAAGATCCCAAAACACGCAGGCACACTCACAACCTCAAGCAAACTCCAAGAGATGAGAAGCTGCCACCTTTAAGTGGATAAGGAAACTAGAGCAACTTTTGATATATTTGTTTTCATTTTTATCTTTGGGGGCTTGGAGTTTCTTCTTATTCATTAAATGTGAATTTGTTAAGAAAGTTCTTTGTTCTTTTTAGATTCTGTGAGATCTGATATAAATACGGGGTGCAATCAAGTACCTGAGTCCCCCATTTGAATTGGGTCACTTTATTTTTAACAAATATGTCACCCAGGCGATAGTCACTCTCCTAGGTGACTACCTAATCATCCAGACATGCACCAAGCTAGCCCAGCACTCAGATGGGCCTCCCGTAAGCGTCCTGCAAGACCTAAGGTGCCTAGGGCTCCCAGGTGCCTCTTGAACATGTGTTTGTATCAACTGCATTTTTCTCAGAACTCCAATTATTGTTGATAAGTTGTATCTATAAGAAACTCAGACGACACGGTTATTGCAGGCATCACCTACTCAAACCGATTTGATTCATATTTGTTTAGGACCCTACTACCAAATTTCCAAACCAAAATTTGAATCTTTCAAGACTGCTATGTGTATCTTCGCTTCTGCACCCAACTAGTTTGCATTTTAGTTGTTACAATAGACAAAGTCCTGCTTCAACTATGTGCAATCGTGATATACCAATTTGGTGTTTCTTCAGTGTTAATTCAAGTTGTTGTGCAACTCGTACCGGTAATGGTTTCTGGATTAAATAACCTTATATCATACCTCTTGGCCTGTTTTTTAGAATGTTTGCAAGCTCATGTTTTTCCTTCTCATGATTCTTGTGCTCTTGCTTCTCTTAAAGGTAGCTTCCCCACATTTTAGAATCCTAATACACCCTACAGTTTTTCAGTTTTTGATAATTCTTTTTCTCTTTTGTTGGTTACCGTCATAACGTGATGGCTGCAAAGAAAAGTACATTGGTTTTTCTTACTCACCTATTTCCTTTTTTGAATTACCTAGAATACTTGAGAGTTTTGATAGTGAATTTACAAGAGTTCATGAATTACAGATTGGGGCTTCTAAATGGAAACACCAAAACTGGGGGAAAACCATTGAACGAGTTAAGCGATAGGACAGAGTTTTTTACCCTGCTGCTTTGCTGCTTCTTTTTTCCTTCCACAAGATTCTTTAATATTTCATCTTGTCGAATCTGTAACAAGAGCTTCTGAAAATATGATCACACGGGTCTACATTTCCCCTGCCTGACAAAAAAGCAATTAATTTGTTTATCCGGTTTTGATGTCACTTGTGATGCCTATTGAGACGGTAGATTAGACATAACGTTGATGTTATGGAGCGGGGAAGGACTGAGAATCATTCGATTCTCTCTAATGGTTTGAATGGATCTACATTCAGCCCTTCTCCACTCACCAAAAGCCGGAGTGCGAGATTGCAAACCATCAGACCTGCTGCATATGCGGAGAACTGGACCACACAATAATGGAACAGCGCGAAGATGGGCCAACGAGAATAACCTATTGGATCCGTACCATAGGTCAATTCTCCGTCTTCCTTTGAAAGGAAGAAAAGGGGAGCAGAACGGAAGATTCAACAAGGAAAAAGCCAGAGCTATTTCATCTCCCGGGTCATCGAGTGCTAGATAAAGAAATAGATGTTGCAGCAGATCTCCGGTTCAACTAGGACCATAGTTTCAAAATTTCTACGTGAATCAAGATCAAGAAAAGGAAGTTTCTAATCACTGACTCAAATCCATTGTCAAATCCTACTCAGTAGAATATGGAGGTACTTATGGCAGAACGGGCTAATCTGGTCCTTCACAATAAAGTGATAGACGGAACTGCCATGTAACAACTTATTAGTAGATTAATAAATTACTTCGGA
This sequence comes from Ilex aquifolium, assembly GCA_951799425.1. Classification (NCBI taxonomy): domain Eukaryota; kingdom Viridiplantae; phylum Streptophyta; class Magnoliopsida; order Aquifoliales; family Aquifoliaceae; genus Ilex; species Ilex aquifolium. Next base: position 28,512,399 of record OX637403.1, read on the forward strand.
ATGACATATACATCACATATCCTGGATCAAGTAAAGACTCTGGGTTTTCGACAAGCTACTGCTACATCCATTTCATTAGGAATTGATGATCTTTTAGCAATACCTTCTATGGGATGGTTAGTTCAAGATGCTGAACAACAAAGTTTAATTTGGAAAAACACCACCATTATGGGAATGCACACGCGGTAGAAAAATTAAGTCAATCCATTGAGATATGGTGTGCTACAAGTGAATATTTGTGACAAGAAATGAATCCTAATTTTAGGATGACTGACCCTTTTAATCCAGTCCATATAATGTCTTTTTCAGAAGCTAGATGAGGTACATCAATTAGTAGGTATGAGAGTATTAATGTTGGATCCTCAGGGATAAATGATTGATTTACCCATTCAAAGTAATTTACGCGAAGGACTCTCTTTAATAGAATATATTATTTCTTGCTACGGAACCCGTAAAGGGGTTGTGGATACTGCTGTATGAACATCAGATGCTGGATATCTTACACGCAAACTTGTTGAAGTAGTTCAACACATTGTTGTACGTCGAATAGATTGTGGCAGCGTCCAAGGTATTTCTGTGAGTTCTCAAAATGGGATGTTGTCGGTAAAGATTTTTATCTAAACATTAATTGGACGTGTATTAACGGATGATATCTATATGGGTACCGATGTGTCGCCACTCGAAATCAAGATATTGGGATTGGACTTGGCAATCCATTCATAACCTTTCGAGCACAACCAATACCTATTCGAACTTCCTTTACTTGTAGGAGTACATCTTGGATTTGTCGATTATATTATGGCCAGAGTCTTACTCATGCCGACCTGGTCGAATTGGGAGAGACTGTAGGTATTATTGCAGGTCAATCTATTGGAGAATCGGATACTCAATTAACATTAAGAACTTAAGAAAGATTGAGACTTTTAGACAAGCTTTCAAGTGGCAAAAGCAGTGATTCCATGAGTAGGCACTAGTTCCACAACTGAAACTCCCATTTGAGCAAGTGAGTCAGGAAGTGATGGTGGTAGAAGGAATCGAAACTTCTTCTATCTACCCTAGGGGAATATCTGTTGACTTATCGACCAGAAAGTCTTTGCTATTCTATAGTATAGTCCTCCGCTCTCTTTCATAAGACTTGTGTAGTCCACCCCCAAAAGAGCTCCACTTTTAGTAGGAAGTGACTGACTTATTTGGAAGCAATATTGCTCGAAAGAGCCGTACCTAGCTAAGGGAAGAAGCTATCTATATTCGCTGGACAGAGAAGACAGGGCTATTGCACTGGCAGCTATGGAAATTCCTCTTACCACCGAAACTTGACCTTTGGCAAATCTTTTGCATGAAGTGGATGCTCTAAAATTTAAATCTTTGACAAAATTGGAACCAGCATCTCACGCGTGACAGCTCAAGCACTTTACTCTTGTTATGAGATATTTCAAAATTACTTCAGCTGAAACTTGAAAGATTTTACAATATGAAAATGTGGGTGCGTGATGGCTCCTATATTTTTTGCTACATGTCACTTGATAATATTTTTGTTAGATATTAACATCCATGATAAAATAGTAGGGCTCTTTCTATTTTTCATTTATAGTGGACCAATTTTTTTGCAAGCTCACGTTGATAAGTTTTCCTAGACTGCATACATGGTTCTTATATTGTATCAGCTGTTCTCACTTTCTCTCTCTTTATTTTTTTGTGCACTTTTCTTTTTCCAAATTTAAAGCTGACAGCATCTTCGTGTTATTATATTTGATGTTATATTGAGTAATTCTATTAATATCTTAATGCTTTGACAAAACTTTAACCGAAGACTTGGTACCAATTCAGATAGTAGTTTTGTTTCCTAGCATCATAGTACTCACCTTATTATGTCCAACAGTGGCGGTGCTGGGGATAGTGACGGTCTTTATGGAGAGGAGGGCACAGTTACAGGGAAGAAGTGCCCCAAGGGCTTGTATAGTACATTCTGTGTGGTATGCTTGGTATCTATTTTATATTTCATAGTTTTGATCGATATATTGTCAAATATGTTAGAGGTTTGCATCTTGAATAGCATGTGCATCACATGCATTCTCTCATATGATTGGAGCATGGTACTTTTGTCCAAGCATCCTGTGAAAGTGGTCATTCTCGCTTTCTTTCTTTCTTTTGGTTCGCAATGAATGGTTGTTAGTATTAGTGGGTAAAGTTGATATAGTTTCATTCTAAATTCTCATGGATATCATCCTTACGACCTTGGTTCTAGTTCTCCCAAGCTTTTGCAAATCAAAGAATTTGTTTGTATGTTCTCAATTTTTTTGTTGTTATTATATAAAGAAATGAACTTACTTTTACAAGAATACAACGAAGAGAAGTGAATCCAAGCCTGGCAAAGAAATAACAAATGAGACAAGAAACTGAAACAAATTACGAACACAGCCTAGAACAACCAAGAAAGCTATTTTCTCCTTTGAAGAACACAAGATAGAAATCAGCCTATTTGGCTAGAAATTGGCCTCGAGTGATCAACTTTTGGCCCCTAAAATGAGGTTACATTAACAAAATACACATTTTATGTCAGACAAGTGTGCAACACCCTAACCTGGTAGGGTCTTTTTGCCCTTCCCAAGGATGAGGTGGACCGATTATCCTTTTCTTACACCTGTCATCAAGTAGTAGATAGTAAAGCTGTTAAATCACACCTACTAGTTGTTCATCGTGAACCCACCTCCCTCCTTTCTTGCATTCTTCTTGCTTGTTTTGTTTTTTTTTATTAATTCCCTCACCCTAGCTATAAATATTTCCCTCCATTAGCTAGCCCTTCACCATGCAAATGAGCTATATATAGACAACTCTCACACTTGCCACCTAGCTAGTCTCTTAGGACACCAAACACCCTTGTACACTTGACACCTAGCTGGTTGGACAGCAAGCATCCTTGCATGCTTGACACCTAATGATACACTGACCACCCTTGCATGCTTGACACCTAGTGAGACACCAACCACCCTTGCATGTTTGACACCTAGTGAGAGACCAAGCAATTTTCCCCCCTCGACACCTAACCACGACAAGGATTCATCATTTTAGGACAACTAGCATACTTCTCATCTTAACACCTCCCTCTTATAACACCTAAATTAATTCCCACCCCCAAAACAAATTGCATACAAACCCCATAACATTTAAATGCATCTACCTTACATGCTTTGGGTTTCACAACTCTACCCACCTTAGAAAAATTTCGTTCTTGGAATTTACTTACCTTCCTTAAACAAGTGAGGATATTGAATTCTCATCTTCTCCTCGCTTTCCCAGGTTGTGCTTCTTCAATAGAGTGATCTCTCCACAAGACCTTCACTAAGGAGACGGTCTTATTACGTAATACTCGATGTCTGCGATCAATGATCAGTATTGGCTCTTCTATGTAAGTCAAATCATCTTTCAGTTCTATCGGTTGATCAGCTAGCACATGTGATGGATCTGACAGATATTTCCTGAGCATGGACACGTGGAATACATTATTTAGTCGAGATAACTCCATAGATAGCGCTAACCTGTAAGCTGTTGCACCTATCTTTTGATAATCTCATAAGGTCTAATATATCGAGGACTCAACTTCCCCTTCTTCCCAAACCTTAATACCCCTTTCCATGGTGAAACCCTAAGAAACACTCGTTCACCCACTGAGAATTTCAAATCCTTTATTCGAGTGTCTTAATAACTCTTTTGTCTACTTTGAACAATTCTTAATCTTTTCTGAATCAGCTTTACTTTCTGCGTAGTTACTTCCACTATTTCTGGTCCCAATAGCTTCTTCTCTCCCACCTCACCCCACCATATCGGTGTTCGACATCTTCTACCATATAATGCTTCAAATGGAGTCATCCCAATACTTTCTTGGTAACTATTATTATAAGAAAATTCAATGAGAGGTAAATGAGTATCCCAACCACCTTTTAAATCCAAAATACAAGCTCTCAACATATCTTCTGAAGTTTGTATTGTCCGTTCTGATTGGCTATCAGCCTGAGTGTGGAAGGTTGTGCTAAACTTCAGAGTAGTTCCCATTGCTTTTTGTAAACTTTTCAAAAAATTAGAAGTAAACTTGGGATCTCTGTCTGCCACAATGGATATTGGAGACCCATGTCATCTCACAATTTCATCCACATATAATTTGGCATACTTGTCCAAAGTATAGGTGGTCTTTACTGAAAGGAAATGCGCTAATTTGGTTATCCTGTCCACCACTACCCTAATAAAACCATAATTCTTCGATGTACGGGACAACCCCACCACGAAATCCATAGTGATATGCTCCTACTTCCACTACCGTATAAGTAGTAGTTTTAGCAATCCTGCTGGATGTTGATGTTCTGTCTTTACGTCTTGACAAATAAAGCAACGTGCTACAAATTCGGCTATTTCTCTCTTCATACCACTCCACCTGTAACGTTCCCGAAGATCACGGTACATTTTAGTACTACTCGGATGCATAGCATAAATTGAACTATGAGCTTTATCTAAGATATCTCGTTTTAAATGCGTATAACTTGAGACACACAGTCGAGTACCAAACCATAGAACATCCTCTCTAACTACAAATTCAGTTCTAGCACCACTCTGTACCTGTCTTTTTATCTTTTCAAATTATGGATCCCGTTGTTGTAACTTCTAAATGTGATCTAACAATGTCGGTCTAACCTTACACTGTGTAACTAAATAATTTAGGTTACTAAACCCAAACTCTACTCTCATCGACTTAAGTTCCGAAATTTGGTCGACCCTCCTACATTGGATACAACTTATTTTTCCCAATGCTTTCCTGCTCAACACATTAGTAACCACTTTAGCTTTTCCCGGGTGATAATTAATGGCACAATCATAATCCTTGATTATTTCTATCTATCTCCTTTGCCTTAAGTTCAGATCTTTCTAGGTAAATAAATATTTCAAACTCTAATGATACCTCTCCATACAAGTAATGCCTCCATAATTTTAGAGTAAAAACAATTGCAGCCAACTCTAAATCATGGATAGGATAATTGTGTTCATGGGTTTTAGCTATCTCGAAGCATAGGCAATTACCTTTCTACCTTGCATCAAAACACAACCTAACCCTTGATGGGATGCATCACTATAAATCACAAAATTCTCACCACTAATAGGTAGAATCAATATTGGAGCGGACACTAATCGATTCTTCAGATCTTGAAAACTCTTCTCACATTCTTCCGTCCACGCGTACTTAACATCTTTCCTAATTAATCTGGTTAGGGGTGATGCTATAACATAAAATCCTTGAACAAATCTTCGGCAATATCCTACAAAACCTAGGAAACTACCCATCTCCGTCACATTCTTAGGTTTTGTCCACTCTACAACTGCCTCTATTTTCTTTGGATCTAACATAATTCTATCCCCAGACACCACGTCCCATAAATACCACTTGATCTAACCAAAATTCACACTTACTCAGTTAGCATACAACTTCTTTTCTCTCAACGTTTGCAATACAATTCTAAGGTGTTCTTCGTGCTCAATTTCATTACGAGAGTAGACTAATATGTCATCAATGAACACAATAACAAATGAATCTAGGTATGGTTGAAATATCTTATTCATTAAATCCATGAATGCCGCAGGTGCATTAGTCAAACCAAAAGGCATTACCAAAAATTCATAGTGCCCATACCTTGTCCTGAATGCAGTTCTTGGAACATCATTTTCTTTAATCTTCAATTTGTGATATCCAGTCCTCACATCAATCTTTGAAAATACTCTTTCTCCTAGCAACTGGTCAAATAGATCATCAATTCTTGGCAAAGGATATTTGTTTCAAATGGTTATTTTATTTAACTGCAGCCGATAATCAATACATAGCCTTATAGTTCCATCCTTCTTTTCAACGAACAAAACTGGTACTGCCCAAGGGGAAGTACTAGGCTGAATGAACTTTCTATCTAGCAAATCCAATAATTGTACATTTAACTCCTTCAATTCCGCCATAACCATCCGATACGGTGCCATTGAAACAGGGCTCGTACCTGAGAGTATGTCAATCGTGAACTCAATCTCTCGATCCCCTGGTAATCTTGGTAACTCGTCTAGAAAGACATCTGGAAATTCTCGTACTACATGGATTTTATCCAATGCCCGTTCGCCCACCATAGTGTCTCGCACAAATCCTAGATAACCTTGACATCTATTTCTCAACAACTTTTTAGCATTCAGAGCAGAGATTAGATAAATTGGGTTATTCCTTGGATCAACACGGTAGCTGAAGGGTTCACACCCAGGCATTCTAAATATCACTTCCTTACGAGCACAATCAACTGAAGCATGGTAAACGGAGAGCTAATCCATCCCAATAATCACATCATAGGTCTTAATATCTAATGGTATTAAATTGATGGATAGGTCATGTCTCCATATTTGAATTTTACAGTTTAACTAATTTCCACCATCTGACCCATAGCACCTGCGATCACTAGACTTTCCTCTAGAGGGATCAGGTGTGTACTTATCCATTCCATGAAATCATATGCAATAAATGAATTGGTGGCTCTCGTGTCAAATAATACACGTGCAAACCCATTAAGTATGAAACATAATTGTCACCAACTCATTAGTCGCCTGATTATCGGGTTCATTTATTGCATACACCCTTTCCTGAGTCTTCGGTGACCTGTAAGTTGCACCACCCCCCTTCCTCGACCATAGCTTGTTATTCCCCTTCCTCCTGTAGCTACACTAGCCTCCAGAGAAATAGCTGCCATATTCTGAGGATAGTACCATCGGACATGTCCTGCTTGTCCACAATTGTAGCACCTACGAGTGTCATCTCCATACATGGAACAATCTCTAGCATAGTGCCCCACTTTACCATACCGGATATTACCTTCTAACTGGCTACCGAAGGCTCCCCGCCCCTGTTGATTAGGTCGGGGTGTTGCAAACCGTCTTTTCCCTGAAAAAGTATACCCTCTTCCGACCTGAGCATGACCTTGTGATGTTCCACTTAAACCCTTAACTGATTGAGAACTCTGACCCGTAGAACAAAATGATTTACTGCCACTTATTTCCGGTTGAAATGATTCGAACCGGGTTTTCTTAAAACTGCTCCCTCCGTCCTACTGTTTCCTGCACATTATTTTCAACAATTTTCGCTTTATTCACCAACTCTACGAAGTTCCTTATCTCTAAAGTAGGAACCCGTGATTGTATTGGTAGATTTAGACCATTCTCAAATCTTCGACACTTGGACTCCTCTGTCACCATCATAGTTGCAGCAAAACGAGATAAATCAATAAACTTCTCTTCGTAGTCTGACATCATCATCTTTCCTTGGGTCAAATACATGAACTCTTTCTCTTTTTGGAACCGATAGGATGCAGGAAAGTACTTCTGGTCAAATGCTTGTTTAAATTGCTCCCACGTCACTGCAATAGGAGCTGTAACCACTGGAGTGTTAGCTGGCTGTACAACCATCATCAAACTATAAGTAACATTTCACTAGTACTCTGCCTCTCCTGTTAGCATAAAGGTAGCCAAGTGCAATTTATACTCGTCCGCCACGACCATCACCTTGCAAATTTACTCTATCCTCTTCAACCAATTCTCTACATCAACCTTATTACCGGTCCGCGTAAATATTGGCGGATCTGACTTTTTAAACCTTTTAAACAAGGTACTCCCTGGATCTGGTCTTTGTACTAGGGGTACTTGCTGCTGGCCCGCATACCATTCAAAAGATTGATCCCGTTGTTCCGCCATCCTTGCAACTGCAGCATACATTGGCTTCGCTGCAACCTCACCCTCCCCTTGATCCTCCACTTGTACCTCAAGAACTTGTTTGTCCTTCCGATTAGAAGCAATAGGAACCTCTCCCTCACTAGGTTGTGGATTTGAAACTAGATCCATAGCACCTTTGCTCATATGGCAATAAAAATGCATGTAATGTCATGATACTTAATTATCCATAAACTTTAGTACACTCACAAGTTATTTTAGACTCAACAACACATACACATCCATAAGTGGTGTGTAAGTATCCACTGTAACCTCTAGATTTGACTCCTAAAAAGAACCCCATAGCCCCAATGGCTCTGATACCAAAATGTCACCCCCCAACCCGATAGGGTCCCTTTGCCCGCCTCAAGGATGGAGTGGACCGATTATCCTTTTTCTTACACCTGTCATCAAGTAGTAGATAGTAAAGCTGTTAAATCACACCTACTAGTTGTTCATCGTGAACCCACCTCCCACCTCCCACCTCCCTCCTTTCTTACCTTCTTCTTGCTTGTTGTTTTGTTTTTTTTTTATTAATTCCCTCACCCTAGCTTTAAATATTTCCCTCCATTAGCTAGCCCTTCACCATGCAAATGAGCTATATATAGACAACTACCACACTTGCCACCTAGCTAGTCTCCTAGGGCACCAAACACCCTTGCACACTTGACACCTAGCTGGTTGGACACCAAGCATCCTTGCATGCTTGACACCTAATGAGACACCGACCACCCTTGCATTCATGGCACCTAGTGAGAGACCAACCACCTTGCATGCTTGACACCTAGTGAGACACCAAGCATCTTTCCCCCCTCAACACCGAACCACGACAAAGATTCATCATTTTAGGACACCTAGCAGACTTCTCGTCTTGACACCTCCTTCTGATAACACTTAAATTAATTCCCACCCCCAAAACAAATTGCATACAAACCCCATAACATTTAAATGCAGCTACCTTACATGCTTTGAGTTTCACAAGAACACTCTCCTACAAGCTATGATACCAAAATTGATGCTGGGCAGCTGAAAAACAAATAGATATTAGTGGTTGATTATGGTTTTCTTTCTGACTAAGAGATGGTGGGAGTATTTTGGTTATGGGGTTTGTGAAAGGTGTTAAGAGTATTAGGGTATTATGTACAAATTGTTAACAATGTTAGGATATTATGTGTAAATATAAGAGGGTGTATTTGTCTTTCTTATTATTGTAAGTTAACTATAAATACAAGTGATGTATGAGAGTTAGGTTAAGTTTTTAACCTCTCTTTCTCTCTAATAATGTCTCTAATATTGTGTTATGTTAATTCTCTCAACTTAACATGATATCAGAGCAAAATCAATACAAATATTAACTATTTTGGTTCGCAGTTGTGTGACCATTGTCGTTGTGACTACTGCCGGAGTTCGCGGTTGTGTTGTGCTGTTCATCGTGGTCTTGTCTGGTGGTGGTGGTAGTCGACTGGTGTGGTCGACGTTGTGTTGTTCATCGAGTTTTGGTATTTGGTTTTGGTGGTGGCTTCTGGTTCTGCTTCGGTGGTGTAATCGACTGGTTGTTCTTAGCGCCGTCGACCGGTGTTAAGTTGGTGTGACTGCTGTTTGTTGGTTGATCATCGCCGTCGACGTTGAAGGCATTAGGGTTTGTTGGTGAAGAAGACGACCCACTCGAATTGGGTCGGTTACGGGTTTGGGTAGCAGATCCAAATCCAAGCCCAACCCAAATCAAGATCCAAGTCAAGAACCGAGTCCAGATCCAGATCCATATCCATACCCAGATCCAGACCCATATCCAGCAGCCTCAGCAACCTTCTCTTCTTCGGTTCAAGACTCATATCCAATAGCCTCAGACCAGACCGGTTCAAGTCCGGTTCAATCCCGGGTCAGTGAGTTTGCACCGGTTCAGTCAGTTTTAGACTGGTTCCATCTGTTTTGTCTCCGGTTCAGCGGTCCAGTGGACTTCTTTAGTCCGGTTCAGCGGTCCAGTGGACTTCTCTGGTTCGGTTCAGCGCTCCAGCTAGGTTCTCCAGTCCGGTTCGGTGATCCAGCAACCTTCTCTTCTTCGGTTCAGCAGTGCAGTAGGCGATTCTTGTCCGGTTCAGTGATCTAGTGATTTTCTTTTTCTATTTGCTGCACTTATGGAACCCAAGTAAGATGCCAGGTCCCTTACTCCATCTTTGCCACCTACCTCTATTCCTCCGACTCTCATCAATAGTCCTATGACCTCTGTTAAACTCAATGGGAATTATATTTTATGGTCCCGATCCATTCAAGTCTTTATTCGAGACAAAGGATTTAAGAAATATTTGGTGGATCCTAGACCCAAGGAAGATACTCCTGGGTATGATCAATGGGAACCAGAGGACGCTCAAATTATTTCTTTACTATTGAATAACATTGAGCCTAGTATTAGTTCTACTCTGCTCTATCTTGACACTGCCAAGGAAATATGTGATCACTTGGCCACTATGTATTCTAGTACATGTAATTTTACCCGAGCTTATGAGGTGTGCAAGGAGTACTTCCGGCTGGGACAGAGTACTCTGAGCATTGAAGATTATTATTCTCACGTTCGGAGAGTCTCTGAGGAGATGAAGACTTACCATCCGTTTACTACTAATGCAGCAATTTGACAGAAGTAACATGAGGACATGAATGTTGTTAGGTTTTTGGTAGGATTGAAACCTGAATATGAGGCTATTCGTTCTTAAATTTTGGGTGGTTCTAGTCTTCCCTCACTACTTGAGGTTTTCTCTCGTGTGCAGCGTGTTACTTTGTCTACTTCAGGCATTGATCATGGTGTCTCCACTGATTGCTCAGCTCTTGTGGTCCCTAGTAGCCACAGTGATGGTCATCGAGGTGGTCGAGGAGGTCGTACGGGTGGTCGTGGGGGCCGTAGTGGACCTCGTTCCTGTACTCACTGTGGCCGTGGAGGACACACTGTTGATTTCTGTTGGGATTTATATGAAAAATCTTCTGGTGTTGCGAATCAGGCTTCCTATCAGGATGACACCTTTGTTGTTGCTTCCATACCTCGGTCAGCTCCACCAGACACTGGGTCAGTTACTATTACACGAGAGGAGTATGCTCAGTTCCTGTCCTAGCAACAGGTTGTTCCATCTCCCTCCACTGTTACTTTTGCCCAATCAGGTACTGCTTCCACTTGTTTATTATCCTCCACTCGCAGTCCTTGGATCATAGACTCTGGCGCTTTTGACCACATGACTGGTGCGTCTGATGTTTTTTCTACTTATCAGTCCGCTACTTCCACACGTAGTGTTACTCTTGCTAATGGTACTTGTTCTAAAGTTCAGATCTGGGGACTACTCACTTGAGTCCTGATATGTCTCTATCTTCCGTGTTATTTGTTCATCAGTTTCTTTTTAGTTTATTTTCCATTAGCAAGATTACCCGTTCTCTCAATTGTTCTGTAACCTGTTATCCCTCTTATTGTGTCTTTCAGGATCTTAAGACGAAGAGGAAGATTAGTACGGGGCATGAAGCTGGTGGCCTATATTACTTTGATTTTGATTCACCTATTCGGGCTCTACAAACCTCGTTGTCTCATTTTCAATGACATTGTCGTCTTGGACATCCCCCTCTCCAGAATCTGAAACACCACGTTCCCAGTCTTAGTTATGTGTCGTCTTTGTCTTATGAAGCTTGTCAACTTAGTAAGCATCACTGTGTGTCATTTCAGTCTAGAGTCAATAACCGTGTGTCTAGTCCATTTGAGTTGGTACATTCTGATGTATGAGATCCAATAAAGAATATTTCATTTAATAAATATCCTTATTTTGTGTCATTTGTGGATGACTATTCTCGTGTGACTTGGTTGTTTTTTATGAAAGTTCGGTCTGAATTATTCTCTATGTTTGAGACCTTTCGTAAGGAAATAAAAACTAAGTATGGTTGTCGTATACGTATTTTACGTTCTGATAATGCTCGGGAATATGAATCTGATCATTTTTCTGCTTATCTTAGTAAAACTGACATTATTCATCAGACTTCCTGTGTTTACACCTTTCCACATAATGGTATTGCTGAACGTAAGAACCGTCATTTGTTGGAAGTCACCCGTGTCCTGTATTCCAAATGAATATTCCCCAATATTTTTGGAGTGATGCTATTTTTACTGCTTGTCACCTTATTAATTGTATGTCATCCTCTGTGTTAAATGGGCAAAGTCCATATTCTGTCCTTTTTGTTGGTAAGTCCTTAATTTTCCTAAATCCTAAGGTTTTTGGATGTGTCTGTTATGTTCACAATTTAGGTCCTCGGTTTGATAAACTTGACCCTCGAGCTACCAAATATGTATTTCTTGGTTACTCCCGCACACAGAAAGGGTATCGTTGCTACAATCCTTCTCTGCGACGATACTTTACTAGTGTTGATGTCACGTTTGAGGAATCTATTTCATATTTTTCAGCACCTTCTCAGTCTTTGGATCTGGACTTTGGGTCATCTCTCGTATCACCATCTCTTCCCTCATCTTCAGATATTTCGCTGCCCACTGTGTTACCATCTACTTTACCTCTTCATGTATACTCTCGTCATCCTCGCCTATCGACTGAGGTACTCGTGCCGTCTTCCTTGCCGCCTTCTGATCCTGGTACATCAGGTAATTTAGACTCTTTACCTATTGCTCTTCGAAAAAGTACTCGTTCGTGTGTTACTAATCATCCCATTGCTCATTTTGTTTCATATGATACCTTGTCTCCTATCTGCTCTTGTTTTACCTCTCAATTATCTACTATATCTATTTCTAATCATTTATAGGATGCGTTATCTGATCCGGGTTGGAGGAAAGCTATGGAGGAAAAGATGGATGCCTTACATCATAATGGGACTTGAGATCTCGTTCCTTTATCTCCTGGTAAACGAACTGTTTGTTGTCGTTGGGTGTATACTGTTAAATTTTATCCGGATGATTTTGTGGAGCGTCTCAAAGCCCGGCTTGTTGCAAAGGGCTTTATTCAGACCTATGGTGTTGATTATGAGGAGATTTTCTCTCCTGTTGCCAAAATTTTCTCTGTTCGTATCTTGATTTCTTTGGCTGCTAATCTTGATTAGCCCTTGTTTCAGTTAGACATCAAGAATGTCTTCCTACATGGTGACTTGGTTGAAGATGTATACATGGAACAGCCACCTGGGTTTACTGCTCAGGGGGAGTATGGTAAGAGTGTATGTCGGTTAAAAAAATCTTTGTATGGTTTGAAGCAGTCACCAAGGACATGATTTGGTAAGTTTTTAGATGCAGTTTTAGAGTTTGGTCTTCTTCGATGTCAGACAGACTATTCTGTGTTTCATAGACAGACGAATGCTAGATATGTTCTATTGGTGGTCTATGTAGATGATATTGTGATTACTGGAAATGATTCTGAGGGGATTGCCAAGTTAAAAATCTTCTTGCAAGATCGATTTCATACTAAAGATTTGGGAAAACTCAGGTATTTCTTGGGTATTGAGGTGACTCGATCTAAACAGGGTATTTGTTTATTCCAGATGAAATATGTACTTGACATGCTAGAGGAAGTAGGTTTGCTGGGTGGCAGACCGATTGATGTTCTATGGATCCGAATCAGAAACTATTGATGGATGATGGTGCACTGTTTGAGAATCCGGGTCGGTATCACAGATTGGTTGGGAAGCTCAATTATCTCACTATTACTCGACCGGATATTTCCTATGCAGTCAGTATAGTAAGTCAGTTCATGGGGTGTCCTAGAGTACCACATTGGGAGGCAGTTACTCGTATTCTGCGATATCTCAAACGTGCTCCTGGACTTGGACTGTTATATAGAGCTAATGGACATCTTAGAGTGGAAGGTTTCTCAGATGCTGATTGGGCTAGCTCTCCTTTTGATCGGAGATCAACCACTGGTTATTGTACTTTCTTAGAAGGTAACGTTGTTTTATGGAAAAGTAAGAAACAATCCGTGGTAGCAAGATCCAGTGCTGAGGCTGAGTATAGGACAATGGCGCATACGACGAGTAAGTTGACTTGGCTACTACACTTCCTCCAGGAAATTGAATTTTCAGTTCAACCTCCTTTACAGTTGTTCTGTGACAACCAGACAGCTATCCATAGCGCTGTCAATCCAGTGTTTCACGAGAGAACCAAACATATTGAGATTGATTGTCACTTTATTCAGGACAAGATAGTAGCTGGGGAGATTACGACTCCATTTGTGAAATTTGAAGATCAGCTTGCAGATATGTTTACCAAATCATTGAGTCGTACACGTCTTACAACAATTTGTTCCAAACTTGGATTATATGATATATATAGTCCAGCTTGAGGGGGAGTGTTAAGAGTATTAGGATATTATGTGCAAATTGTCAAGAGTGTTAGGGTATTATGTGTAAATATAAGAGGGTGTATTTGTCTTTCTTATTATTGTAAGTTAACTATAAATACAAGTGATGTATGAGAGTTAGGTTAAGTTTTTAACCTCTCTCTTTCTCTCTAATATTGTGTTATGTTAATTCTCTCAACTTAACAAAAGGCATAAAAAGGTGTGAAAGTTCGAAGTTTAATTCAGGCTTGAAAAGAGAAGTTTGGGCACCATGAATGGTAACAAGGTTGGTTTGGGGTTGCTAGGGTCGATTTTCATGGAAGAGAAGGATTGGAACACCTAAAAATTCAAATAAAAAATATGATCCGAGTACTATGAGTATAGCCTATGCCCAAGAAATACTGAATTTACCAACATATTTTCTACTCCTTAGTTATAGCACCTTATTGATCTAAACTAAACATAGAATAAGACAAACTAACGGAGACTTCCTTATAACATCCACAGCATATTCTTGTGGAGACGATCACGATTTGCATTTTCATTGTTCCTATCTTCCACATTCTTCCCCGCGTTTGAGAAAACCAAAACCTCAAGTTTTGTAATGCGAAACTGGTAATAAGCAATGGACTATGGCTATTATCCCAGTATAACACTTAATGGAAATTACCAAAATGCTATCGACGCCTAAAACCTAATGAAATATTAAAAAAATAAAGTATTCCATCATTTTATTGTTCTAAAATCAACATAAGCAAGTTTAAATTGATGCAAGTTTTGATTACATAACAGCTCCTTGTCAAAATCTGGATTCGCACTTTATCTTTTTTCTATGCTCCATATCCGAAAGTCCAACTTGCAAACATTTTGAATATTTATTCTCAGCTCAGCAAGCCTCATTGCAGAGACATCCTCCCCTTTGGCAACAACCTTTTGCTTTCAGTAACTTTGGCAATATGGGGTCAAGACTACTGGTCATCTCAGTGAAAGCACTGAAAATGATCTTGTATTGAAAAGAACATTTGCTCTCAAGGGACTGAACCCTCTCATTCGCAACGTGGTGAAATCAGTGGATACTGGCCTGAAATCAAGGAGTGATGCCGGCTTTCTTGTCTCTCTGCCTCTTAGATTTTTCAAGTTCATCATTCCAATAGGTACCGATTTAGTGGCATAATGATGTTTTTACTAGGAACCTCATGATTTCTCGCAATCTGAAGACTTTTACATTATCAACCCAAAACTGATTGATAATGAGTGGAGTGATCCCTCAACCATATAAATCAATCTTGGGTGGTCTTATTCTTTCAATGTGACAAACAAGCTCTATTCACACTCCCTCACGCGGGACTTAGGCTCAGACATGGGCTAACAAACGAAACCAAAAATGCATACAATCATATCAGAAAACTCAAATAGGTGAGAGATGTGGTCCATGGCCACACAACACCCAACTCTTATATCATGTTGGAGGTGTCCTGACTCAAAACCAATTGGTGATGGGTGAAAAGGTTCCTAACCATGTAATTGGGTTCTCTAATCTTTTGGTTTGTGATACAATCTCTCTTTACAAACTCCCTCACATAAAATCCAGACTCAAACGTGGGTTAACAAACCAACAAAACAAACAGATAAATTGGGAAATTCAATGGGTGAGAGACTTCATTGACTAACCACTTAAGGCCCAACACTAATATCATATAAGCTTGTGCCAGTGCATTTTCTTCTGGAATCTTTAAGTTCATCCAGAAAATAATCATTCTTTCTAGCTTCTTCTTCATTTGAATACCGAGCTGTTGTCTTTGTTTGACATGTCATTTGTATAAGCTAAATTTTTCACTGCAGAGAGTTGTTTGAACTTTGAACATGCTGCTGAACGTTGTGTATTTTGATTATCTTTGTTAACGCAATACGTTTACAGGAATGCCCTGTTGGCACATACAAAGACGTTGAAGGCTCTGATGCTTGTCTTTGCACTCCTTGTTCCCTTGAGCTCCTTCGCAATCGTGCAAATTTTATATTTGTACGAGGTAATTGTTTGCATCTTGCTTTGAATTGTCTTCCAGCATTCTTGCATTTTAGTGGATAGTTAGTTTTATCCGTCACCTCATCTGTGGGGCCCAATTTTTGCAGGGGGAGTAACCCAGTCATCTTGCCCCTATAGGTGTATATCTGACAAGTTCAGAATGCCAAACTGCTATACACCACTTGAGGAGTTGATGTACACATTTGGGGGACCCTGGCCCTTTGCACTTCTGTTGTCATGTGTTGTGGTGCTCTTAGCTCTATTATTGAGTACCTTGAGAATCAAATTGATTGGAGCAGGATGTACTCGTAAAACAGCAAACTCAAATGAACGACACAACCGTCATCATTTCCCTCATCTTCTTTCTCTTTCAGAGGTACTTTACCATTTGGAAACATTCCATAGTTCCAAATTAGCTATCTTTGGCTATAACATTGCTCGGTTGTCATATGCTTTGGCCATCAACACTAACCGCCATAGTTTCTGAATTTCTAGGTCCGGGGGACAAGAGCTGAAGAGACTCAAAGCCATGTTCACAGGATGTACTTTATGGGCCCCAATACCTTCAGAGAACCCTGGCATCTTCCTTATACACCTCCCAATGCAATTATTGAGATTGTGTAAGAAAACCCTGTCAACTTTGGAGTCCCCAACATAGTAAAGTGCCGATGTGGACTGCAGTAATTTTATCTTTGTTGAAATGAGCACATATTAGACCATAAAAAATGTGAAATTTTCTCCACATTAAATTGGCCCATCTTTTGCTGACTTCTCAGTGAACATTACCAACTCAAGAACTAATGATATTGGAGTGAATTCTATTTTAGCAACTTGTTCCAACCCATGACTCGCAATTTTTTCTTTTTATGATGTGTAAACCATTTTGAGATGCAGGTATGAAGATGCTTTTAACAGATTCATAGATGAGATCAATTCTGTTGCTGCATATGATTGGTGGGAAGGATCGGTACACAGCATACTTTCAGTCCTTGCATATCCTTGTGCCTGGTCCTGGAAACAGTGGCGTAGGAGAAATAAAATCCACTGCCTTCAGGAGTACGTCAAGTCTGAATATGATCATTCTTGTCTACGCTCCTGCCGTTCTCGTGCTTTATACAAAGGGATGAAGGTTTGACTTATTACTTATGTTACTGCAGAGTCATTTTCTTTGTAGTCTTATGACAGTGTAGATGCCAGTTACTTCCCTAGCACAATACTTTCTGCTAGACAAACTCATGGAAGCCTCACCTCAAGTGAGCTTCATTTGCCAAGCAAAGGAACAGAAACACCTCTACTTGTTTTTGTGAGGTGACAGTGACATTGTCGTTTTTATTGAATTAATGGTATTGATAACACTTGGGAGAACTGAGAATGCTCATTTCATTTGCATATATTGGAAATATTTTCCAAAATTTGTACTTAAAAAAAGTCTGAGATTGAAGAAATGTAAAATTAGGATTTTGACCTTCAAGAGCAGGCCTACCACAAGTTATGAATGTAAAGAATGAGTATCCACAAAGTTGGATGAAGGTATGTTGTCTGATTTACATTTATTTGATTAAAGAATTATAAAACATCTGGTTTAGAACTACTCAATCATGTTAATTCTGGAGGCATAGATGCTTAGTTATGAATGGCACTGGTTATAGTATCCATTTTTTCTTTGCAAGAAGCACATATATTGCAGTATCTGCCGGGAAGACTGAGCTTTTACACTATGTTTTTCTCTAAGGTATTCTAAAGTTTTATAGGTCAGTCTGAGAACATTACACAAGGAAGGAAATTACTCAAGCATATATATATATATATATCTCCCATGTTTTAGGTAATGTGAATGTTGGAAACATCACCCAATTGTGTAGGACACTTAAAACATAAAGAGGGAAATAAGTGTTCTCCTAAGCAGTCTCAAGAACAATTTTTTTCCTATCACACTTATTTTCTTCTGCTCTATTATATAATAAAATGAGTTTCAAATAATGCAGGTTGGAGCAACACCAGACTTGATGGTTGCATATATTGATTTTTTCCTTGGTGGAGATGAGAAGCGTTTAGACATGGTAACAATCATACAGAAGAGATTTCCCATGTGCATAATTTTTGGCGGGGATGGAAGCTACATGTCATCCTATAATCTTCACAGTGATACCTTGTTGACAAACCTTCTTGGCCAGGTTTCTTGATCCTCCAATCTTTTGAGTGAGGTCACTACTTTTTTTTTGAATATTTTAAGCTAACATAGAACAACATGCCTTGCTTATTACCAGCATGTGCCTGCAACTGTCTGGAATCGTCTGGTGGCTGGTTTGAATGCCCAGCTGAGGACGGTGAGGCATGGATCGATTCGTTCTGATCTAATTCCTGTTATAAATTGGATAAGAAGCCATGGAAACCCCCAACTTGAGTTTCATGGGGTTAAAATTGAGCTCGGGTGGTTCCAAGCCACCGCTAGTGGTTACTACCAGCTTGGTATCTTGGTATTGGTTGGTGATTATTCTCTCCAGGATCTCCACCGGTCTGATTTGTTTGAGAGCAGTGATGAGTTCCCGAGGTATCTCTGAAAACCCAAGAGAGTACTAGAGATCACACTACATATATGGTTCTTGCAAAAATTGGTTCTGCAACACGAATTATCCTTCCTTTAGTAAATTTAGGTGTCATTCTGGTCTCCGAAACATGCACCAATCTACTAAACATATTCCGATTGATCAGTTTGTTGAGTCAGTCTTTCCTTGCAAGTATGATAAATATATGCCAAGATATTTGTGGTTGACATCTATGCTCTCTCACCCTGCCTCTTTAACTATCTTGTCTGATGTGTTGGTGAAAAAAATCTTTCAGTGGAGGCATAGAAATTGGATTATTATAATTCACATAAGTTAATAAAGAATAGAATCAAATAAATTGGACCGGAAAAGAAAGAAGTGGTTTTGCAGTAAAACCATCTGAAGATGCACATTTGCCCTAAACTGCTGCACACTGACCTTTTCTTCCTTCAAAGGTTTCTTTTATTGTGATAAACTTGCATGAATTGACGGGGTTAGCATTTCCTTTCCGATGAGAGATTGGTATTGCTTACCCCTAAGGGGTGGCATGAGTCACTATTGAATCAACGGCAACAATGTCTTTGGAGGTCAATATTGGCTAATTGTAATTTCTTTGTGTATGTGCATACCAATGATCCATATAACAGGTATTACAGGATAAGTTCTTGAGTAATGTACATGTGTTGGTGTTGCTTACCCCAGGTCATAAAGAAATTATTTGGTTTTAAGAGGCATGACGTTTTTTCTTAATTGATATTCAGGAAGGTTGCAACAGTTACCGAATATTTCTTTACTGTTGCATCCAATCATCTTTTGTGTGGTGATAGCTGCAAATTTTTTGCACAACAAATGATTGTTTTCAGTAACCGGAAGATAATCCATCATAACTTTGTGCATGCACGATCTTATCATCATCCAGGAAGTGTTATCATTATCTTCATATGAAGAAGAGCAGTTAGTTTTATTGTTTGTCTTACTTCCAGGAAAACTGCTAAGGTTGCACAACAAAACTTCAAGCAGCTACAGCAGAGTCAGCCATTCATGAATCAGGCATTATCTCGCAAAAGGATTACACGTGGAGTTAATGGTGGTCTTATAAATGATGCTACCTTGAAATCATTGGATTTTAGGAGGGACTATTTTTTCCCACTTTCTCTGTTGTTGCACAACACCAGACCAGTTGGCCGCCTGGTACTTACATCCTCTATTATATGCTGATAATTGAAATATGTGTCATCATCTGACATCTGGATGTGCACTTCGTTTCAGGACACCATTCAGCTGCTGATCTCTATCATGCTTCTGGCTGACCTTTCTGTCACCCTCCTTTCATTGCTTCTGTTCTATTGGATGTCTCTTGGGGCTTTTTTGGCTGTTTTGCTTATCCTTCCTCTATCGTTGCTTTCTCCCTTCCCGGCAGGCTTGAATGCCTTATTTAGTAAAGGTCCCAGGAGAGCTTCACTTGCTCGCATCTATTCATTGTGGAATGCTACCTCTCTATCAAATATTGTAAGTTCTACCTAGGGTACAATAATTTAGCATGATCATTAATTGCCCATGCTACCACAAGTGAAAATCAGCTAAATAGTTAGCTCAAATGAAGATACTCTGGTAGCCCTATTCAATTTGTAAAAGCTCAGCCCTTGGTCTTACGCATGAAGCCAAAATAAATAAGCCATTCCTTTTTTCTACCACCCGTGTTGTAAGACTTGCATCTGAAGTTAAATAATGAAATTCCTTTAACAAATATTTTGATATATATGGAAAGGGAAAGGTGGAAATCAATAGAACAAGCTCTGCTACAAACCATTCTAATTTTCAAGAGGCAGGCACCAGAAGCTCTCATTTTATTCTGCATATGCCGTTCACAGTTTATTATAAGCTAGGCCCATTGCAGGATAAACACGTGATAGATTGTTTGAGTTGTTGACAGATTGTGAATTGTGCAACTCATGCTTCTTTCCTTATAGTCATACTTTTGCAGGGAAGTACTGCACTTCTATGTATGTGTGGCTTTTGGCTGAAGCAGCCTGTCCAGCCCAAATGACCCTTGTTGGAAATATAAAAGGAACGGGCTCATTTGTTGGCCCATGGCTAGAGCTTGGACAAAAAATGGTCCAGCACTATTCCAGGCTGGCTTGGGCCAGAAAATGTGTCTTGGGCGGCCCAGAACTATATTTCTATATAGGCATAGTATGTCTGTATTTTATATTTTATTCTAATGTTTTAAAAAATTCAAATTTAGGTCTTCAAATTTCAAAAATAGAAACCAATGGCCCATGGGCTGGGTTAGAGCTATAACAATGGCCCAGGAGACTCTGGGCTAAACGCGGGCTGCATTTTTGTGGCTGCCGTGGCCCATGGCCAGCCTACTTCTGAGCATACAGAAATATATGCAAGTAAATGTGGACAGAATTGTACAGGCTTTGTATTTTTTATTAGAAATGAGAAGAGGCATGTCAATATTTCTTGATAGAGGTGAAGACCAAGTAGTTGTAAGTGAATACTAAAACAAACTGCATAGAAGGAGACAATAATGGTACCAAACTTCGTGCCATCATCAGCTATATTGAAGTTAGAGGGCAAGGAGATAAATGATTGTATCCTAGCAAAATTATTATGACTAGAAAGAAAATGGAAATTAAGTGGCTTGGATGTTGATTGTTTAATCTGTTAGCTTTGTTTTGAAGTGATGATGAGCTGTTTTGGAGAACACATATTTTTCTGTTAGTTTTTTTGGACAAGCAAGGGAGTGGGGGCTTTCTGGCATATAGGGGATGGTGCTTATCTATGCAGCATCCTTTGTTTGGAAGGTGGATAGTGGATACTATATGTAGTTGATTGTGGATGACTTGATTATGTGCCAGCACCATGAAGAAACAGGATCATCTGTCAGTTTGTCATGCATTAGGTCATAGGAGTTTCAATTTTTTGCTAAGATTTCTTGGTTATTTCCTATATAAGTGACAAACTTGTCTGATGGATGGATAGAAGCTTTCCTGTTACAAAGTTGTCTGTCTTGACGCTAAAATAGGTTCTCCACATGTAATTTTTATCTTGAACTTCTTCACCTTTACGTCCAAGGTGCAACATCTTGCTACTCAATATCAAAAACATTAAAAATCTCTGAAAAGCATTGAGAAGCTTGGTTAGAAAGAGAGATAAAAGGTATGTTACAACCTAATATTACATGAAAATAAGTTTAAATATACAAGACAATTGTAACAATTAAAATGCCAAACAACTGGTGGTGGAAGACCGTAATGCAGCTTCTGATAAATCTTGCTAATCAACCAAAGTTGTATTTGATGGTTCATAATTTCATATATATTGAAAATCATGCAGTCAAACACGTTTACGCTAAGCAACCCCAATAAAACCTTAGCTCTGGATTTCCATAACCAAAGCCTGCCTCAAAACTATTTGTAGGCATTATTGGATTTTTAAAGCTGGACTAGCATCAAGTTTCTTGAGTGTAGCTGATTTATTATTGTCACTTCTATACTTTTCCAAGATTCTTTACGAATTCAAGATGGAGGAATATGCTTCATTCTCTCATCCCCAAGAAGTCACGCTAATAGATCCATTACATGGTTTGCAACATCCCTTCGCATGTAACATTTACATTAGGCCATATACAGAAGCACACCAGTCTTGACAACCTATTTGCCATCCACTGCTAGTCACGATTCTGTTACTTTCATGTTCCTTCCATTCCCAGGGCAAACAGAAAATATGACTTTTACCAAGTCCAACATTTATGATTGTGTGTCTCTTGCCAGTTAAAAATTACGTGCCAATAAAGCATCTTCAGTAATAAGTATGGAAGTGTCACGACACTTTTTAGCTGCATTGTACAACCAACTAGAGGATTGAGAAATCGTACGAGAGGGTTGCAAAAGACAAATACATCATTATATTTAGATTTTTAGTATGATCATGTCTGATATCTTTGCCTGTTTTTAATGTTATTATTTTGGTTTTTTTCTTGCAGGCGGTGGCTTTCATTTGTGGGATAATTCATTATGGATTTTTCTCTCTGCAGCCTCCTGAAGAGGCAGAAACTATGTGGAACTCTACAAGGTGAGGTCACTAACAACTTCCTTTACAATCCCATTTGAACAGGGAGGGATTAGGCCTTAAGATTCAGAATTTAATGCTTAATAAGTTAGAATTGAGATGCAAATTATAAATTCTTTTGCAGACCAGTTCTAGCACTGGTAGTTCTAATATGAACGGTAAATGTTAAAATGAATCCATTGTTAGTGACATGTGACAGGTAAGAGAGTAAGGCTCGGAGGGGGAGAGAGAGTAGGGTATCATCTGAGAGCGCTCATTTTGATCTCAAGTTTTGACAGTAGATGTGATGTTTGCCAACCTAGAACTTGCAAGTCCAACACACTTAAATCACGATTTATTTAACGGTAGTCTCCCTATTTGATAAAACTCGAGCCAAACAGCATAGCAAAATTACCTGAATAAGGTGAATAATGATAATGGATATCTATACTTACATAAGACTTTCTAGAGCATAGTAGCTCTAAGTTAATTTATTTGGTTGATTATTCATATATTTCTTTTTCTATCATTTTCTGGGATTTTTCCTCTTGGTGTCTCTTTCAATTGGATTGACTTAGATATTCAATTATGGGTAACACCAGGGAGAATGATAAATGGTGGCTTTTGCCTACCATCCTGCTGCTATTCAAGTCAATACAAGCTCGGTTTGTTGACTGGCACATAGCAAATCTAGAAGTTGAAGATTTTTCTCTGTTCAGTCCGGATCCTGATAATTTTTGGGCATACGAATCTACTTCATAGTATAAAGAACCTTCAAGGACATATGCGCAGCCTCTTTGCCATGTACATATATTCTGTACAAAGCCTTGATATACGTGTGCAGCTTTCATGATTTGTAACCATAGGGAGAAGACTCTTGTGAGATAGTAGTTTTGACGAAAATAGCTAGAGATTGGAATTTTTTCATAGAATTTTTCGCAGTATATAGGCTCCTTAGAATTAGATTTCTCTTTTTACCTGAATAGAATTTTTGATTGAAATTTGGCAATAAAATGGTGCATTTTTGCTTGTCTTTAGTTCCTGTCCTCTTGCTTTTCCCTTTTCTTTCATCTTGGTTTGTCATTATAAAACTTTTGCCACAGTGGAGATTTGAATTGTTAGCTTATGAACCTGCTATGTGAGAATTTTCCCTCTTCAAAAGTTACGATAATTTCTAACGTTGTGCACTTTATACAGTACACTGAGAAATATGCGAGCTCTAAATAGTTGGGGGTGAAACATTGACTGAGTTGGGTGTTGGTTTAACTAGTATGTTAGCAGGCAACCATAACGCCATGGCAACTAGAATGACTTAGATGAAAACGTGATTAGTAACCACGACTTATGGTCTGGAATGAAGTTCAGATGGACTCTTGTTTTTCAATTAGTTTCAAAATGTATATGTTGCATGTGAAGTACTCCTTAGTGTTGTTTAGCCCATTTTCCTATACAAATTTGTGAAATTGAGGCAATTGCAGCAGTGTGTGTGTGTGTTGTGGAGTTCTTCCTTTGTGGCAGAATGTTCAATTAAACATGTTGAGTCCTTGCGTGTCGAAGTTTCGGTATCTACATTCCACTAGAGTTTTATAGGCAACTTCATCAGAATTGGTTATTATGAAAAATTGATGGGGTCTTTCATGTGTGGATCAAAGATGAAAGCATTTAACCAAATGGTAGCCAAGTAAAGACAGAGATGAGTTGTAAATTCAGGCATCCTGAATTTGAAACCTAACAACTCTCTTGGAGTCAGGTCACGAGGGATTTATCTCTTATAAATTTCTTAGTCCCGACATGAATGACCTGAATTTGACTAGACCAGAGAGGAGATTAATTGAGGTGCATATAAGTTGTTGGAACACCCTTAATCGTAATATCAAAAAATAAAAATTAAAATGAAATCATTGAGGACTTCAACCTTGCTCTTCTATTGATTTAAACTATACTATAATAGGGCATGCAATTTCTCACCGAGGAGAATTTGTATTTGTAATTTGGAAAACATGATTTCTAGGCAAGCATGTAAAATATATTAACATTAGTAATTGTAATCAATATATTATGCTAAAAATTTACATCTGCACAACAATTTAAACGCGTAAATTGAAAGATCTAAAATATTTACATTTTTAAATAAAAATTGAAAAGAACCGTATCATAATCATATACATATAAAGGGTTAAATGGAAAAAAAAGAATTAAAGTAGACAACATGACAAAAATATAAGTCATATGTCTAACATATTTGAATTGTTAGTATTACTCAGGCATCAAACATTTCCTGAAATTCATACAAGTCACCTTTAAAATTAAAATCAATTTCTAATTCAGTGCTAATGAAAACTATTACCCAAAAATATATAAATAAAATAAAATATTCTTACCCTAGAACACTAAAATAAATTTATATAAAGGTGGACGAGTCTTAACTCCACCACCCAAAATGAGAACAATAATCAGTGTGTTTCATTATTTCAACCAATAATCAAAGTAATCAACACAATCACGATCACCACTACCAGATCAATAAGTCAAATAATCAAAACAAACGACATTGTCACAATCATCACTACCTTATCAATCACGTCTTTTTCAAATGACACTTCCAAATAGGGGGTATTGGGATAAAGTTATGGCGTGAGCTATATTGGCAAAAGAGAAGTTGTTTGGTTTTTAGTGTGTCTTGGCTTGGTGGAGCTTGACAGAGAAGAGTTGGAGGGATTTGTGAGCGTTGTTCGAGCAAGTGAATGCCGAGATGAGGGAGGTTCATAATACTGTGTATTTTGGGGACATTTGGTCAAACAGTTGGTTCAAGTTTGGTTTTGGGTTCAAATTTGGGTCCGGGGTCATGTCTAGGTCCGAGGGTCGGGTCGGGGTTGTGTCCAGGTCTGGGGTCTGAGTCCGGGTCGAGTATGGAGTTGGGTATGGGTTGGGTCTGGGGTCTGGGCTTAGGTCCAAGTTTGGGGTCGATTCTAGGTCTAGGTCCGAGTCTGGGATCAGGGTTGGGTCCAAGTCTGAATTCAGGTCCGGGTCTGGAGTAGGTCTAGGTTTCGGGTTGTGTCTAGATCCAAGGTCAATTGTGGTTTTGGTCTTGGGTTAGGTCTGGGTCCCGGAGTCAGGCTCGGGTTCTAGTCCTGGTCTAGGGTCGATTATGGGGGTCAAGGCTGGGTCCAGGTTTGGGTCTAAGTTTGCGGTTAGGTCCAAGTTCGGAGTCGAGTCCAGGTTTGGGGTCAGATCCGGGTCAGGAGTCGAGTTTGGGTCTAGGTCTGGGGTTAGGTCCAAGTCTAGGGTCGGGTTAGGGTCCTGAGGTCAAATTTAGGTCTAGGGTTGGATTCGGGGTCAAGCTTGGGTCTGAGTCCTAGTTTAGGGTCGGTTCTGGGTCCAAGTCTAGAATTAGGTCCAAGTTCTTGGGTCCAGATTCAAGTTCGGAGTCAAGTCCATGTATGGGGTTGAGGTCGGGTTTGGATTAGGTTTGAGTCAAGGATCGAGTCCGTGGTTAGGTCCTATTTTGGGGTCGGGTCCAGGTTCAAGGTCCGCTGCAAGTGCAAGGTTTGGGGTCAAGGTCGAGTTCCAGGTCCTAGGGCCGAATCTAGGTATGGGGTTCTACGGCTTCTTGGTAATGATGCTTTTGCAATCATTGTTATTTCACTATGTATTGTTTACTTTACTTCTACACTTAATTTGTTGACCTAATTCACTATAACCATTGAATTAATTGTAAACTCCTATCAAACAGTTAATAGAGCAATCATACTGACATGACGTGGTCATAACAATTCAAACTACAACTTCTTTTAAGCTCATAATTTCGTAACGGAACATTTCGAAATAAAATTTTGATCCTCGCTTTCAATTTCAAATGCAACTGAGATGAGCCTAAAGATAGAAGAAAAATCACTAGAAAAGAAAAAGCAATTTCAAAATACAAATATACAATAAGACAAGCTTGGACAGTAGAGGAACATGATATAGCCTATACACTCGATTGGAACCTGATGAGAAACTGCTACTGAGACCTTGCTCAGTTTGAAAAATGTTATACAAAGCAGAGTATTGATTAGAGATTACTTAAAATGAAAAGAAAAAAAGAAGGCAGCATCAGCTTACACCTTATAAATACAGCTTGCAAATGTTAAAGAATAATACATATGCAACATTTTCCCAGAAAATTCGAAACGATATGTTATGACTGGGTACCTATAATCAGTTGATCTCGTTAAATGTTTCACTATTAGCCAATCACCATCTGCTGCAAAATGAACGAAAATCTGCTGCCCAAAATGCGTGTTGATCGATCACCAGAAGTTGGTCAGATATACAAGGGCTTGTGTCATAATTTTGAATGTTGTCTCCAGGGACAACCACCTTCAAAAGCATGTTCCAACACGTCTTCCATGCGCTTAGCAAGTAGTATCTGTTACAACAGGATTAATAAGAAAGGTGATAAATTATTTTCGATTTTTCTATTTTCGTTGTTTCTTTTTTTTTTTTTTTAACTAAACCCCAGTGATTCTGATTAATAAATCTCCCCCAAACTAAAAGGATCTGGAGAACAGCTATTACTGCAGATCAAACAGGACACTAAGCAATTCAGATTCAAGATTAGATGAAATCAAGTAGTCACCTAAGAAACGAAAATATTTCAAAACGTTTGAGAAATAAAATGAAAACGGATAAAAAATTTGGGAATTTATTTACAAAACATTGGTTAAAATATATCGAAACATCTTGAGTGGAAACATGTCAAAACAACTCGAAATATTTCAAAATATCTCGAAACACCTCGTAGCATTGGAATTTCAATTGAATCACTTATTCGTTTTGATCTCTTTGAAAAATCGCAACGTTTTGAAATACTATTTTGGTCCTTGGATGAGATAACTGATCCAGGACTTGACAAAATGGGCAAAGTTCCTGACCAACTACATCTCAATTAGTACATGGTCAGTAACATTTATAAACACCGTTAATGCAGAGAAATATAATTACCTCCAGACTTGCAAGCACCGCTGCGGGTACTTCCATCAAGTCCTTCAAGTTCCTCTCTGGGAGGATAACTCTCTTGATACCACACCGATGAGCTGCCAAAACCTGTATCATGTATGTTACAATGTCATTTTATGATCTTGGTGCAAGCACAGATGTTTCTAAATATGCCAGAATATAAGCATAATGAACTGAGAAAAAACTAAACTCAACAGCTAAGGCATCCTATCAAACAGAATGCATACAATGATACACTCAATATCTCTATGATGCTAAGCCAAGCTCATAAGGTTTATGTATGCACTTCAAAAATTATCGTACATGTGTTCAAATATAACCACCAAAGGTGATCACGCAGTTACAGATTGCATGCTCCATTTTGTTTTTCTTTTGGGAGTGGCAGTGGTGGAGATGGTGGGGAAGGGGGAAGGGGGAAGGGGGTGAGAGGCCGAGTTATATACATGCACAGCCTCTACATGTTCATGGCCGTTAGGTAATGGACTCAAAGAGGCAGATCCCATTACAAGCCGCGTTAAGAGTCCTAAAAAATTTCACTACTGCAACTACCATGAATTTTGTGACTATAAACGTGTCATCTTTTCCTGGTTTTTCGGTTTCAATGGGGTAGAGACATTTCCCTTATAGTGGAAAAACTGTCCCAACTCCAAATTTACTTGGCCCACTTTCACATCTTCCAATTTGAGCAAGACTTAGCCATGAAGACTGGAAGGAGAGTTTGAAGATCCTTCATGTTAATCCTTATGTCGCCTATGTTAACCACTCAACATCAGTACTGAAGTCTATTGTGGGGACATACTTTACACAATATAATACATTATTTCAACAATTATATATCCTTTATTTCATAATATTCAGTTAAACAATAAAAATTTAATGTGCGAGTGTTTCCCTATACACGATTGACTTAAAAAATTAAATAGTTCATTCAACATGTCAAAACCACACGTAAGATAGAATAAAATTTCATTATAAATCATGGGAAATCTCTAGTTGAATGATTCCAAACTTAAAAAAATGTTCTATCTTCATACTTTGG
This sequence comes from Ilex aquifolium, assembly GCA_951799425.1. NCBI lineage: Eukaryota > Viridiplantae > Streptophyta > Magnoliopsida > Aquifoliales > Aquifoliaceae > Ilex > Ilex aquifolium. The sequence goes on from OX637403.1 coordinate 28,541,133, forward strand.
GAGAATGTGAATCTGGGAAAAAAAAAAATTATGCCTCCAATTTCCCATTTTGTTACCGACTTCCATCATGCCAGACCGTAACCTTTTGCAATCTACCCGGCCTAACGCCTCTGATTTCTGTTTCCATTAGGCAAAATTTGTTATGCTTCAAGCCCGTTACAGTGCAACCATTACCAACGTTACAATCAACTATTATTTAAAGCCATCTAGCCCTGTCTAACAAGTCCACAAATGTAATCAACATGTTTCTCTTTTTCTTTTGAACAGCAGGTGATGTTCTTTGATCTTAAGCCATCTTTGCAAACAGTTCAACAATAGCCACAACATCAACCAAATATATATACACGTTTAAATGCATATATATATATATATATATATATGCATGCGTGTCATCAGATAGCAAAAAGGGAGGCAACTTTATTGATGAACATTGAACAAGCATGGAGGCAATAAGTCATGTAATAATCAGTTGTAGGCCAATGAAAATAACTCTTATATGTAATGCATATCCATAAAGCTATAGGGTACTACTTTAATTTTTCTTGCTTTGAACACAAATAGGAAGGGAAACTAGCCCATGAGATGAGTCAGAAGCACACCTTATCCTTGATACCACCTACAGGTAATACTAGACCCCTGAGAGTCATCTCTCCAGTCATTGCTGTATCTCCCCTTACTCTTCTCTGACTGAACAGTGAAACCAGTGAGGTTACAAGGGTCACACCAGCTGAGGGTCCATCTTTAGGTACAGCCCCAGCAGGAAAATGTATATGAATATCCCGGCCCTCCAGCAGATTCATTTCTGCCGAAGCCAACTTAAGTTCTGCTGCCCTTGCTCTTACCTACAGTTGAAAGAACAGCTATAAATTCACCAACAAAGAAAACCTAAAGTCTCATTTTACCAGTAGATGAACAACATCTCTCAGACATACTACTGAATATATAACATGCATAGGTCCTTTTTACAATATTAAACCAATAATTCACCAATTAAGAGTTCTGTGCTCTGTCAGTAGGGGACAGAAACTTCAAATGTAATTATCTAGAACCAGTCACGAACCATGCATATCTATGGCCCATAAAATCCATGAATGCATAGAAAGTCGTGGATGTGATTTTTGATGCAATTTTTCATATCAAAATAAAATTAATGTATTCCAGAAATTTTGGTTTAAGTGACATTATCATGGTGCTTAGTCTCATACGGAGGCTATAAGAGTGTCATAGAAAACACACAATCACATTCTCTTTATTTTCCCAACATAACACCCCAGAACCTTGGGAAATGAAGCAGTAAGAAAGAGAAAAGATACTCCAAGAAAACTAGCACAATTTTTCTAATAGAAAATAATTCAAATCGTCTTTGACAAACCGAAGAAAATAGTAAGGAGAAACAAAAATACAACCTCATAAACAGCAAAAATGATGTTCACATGACGAAAATTCCTGATACATTTATACAACGCAATTGATTTTGAAGATGATCCAATGAAACCAACCGAAAACCCATAAAAACACATGAACCTCTTGGTAAGGCCTACGTAAGAACTTATTTCGAGCTTATGATTGGATTATGTAAACAAGTGGATCAATTATAATCTGTTAACAGCATATGCCTGAAGAAGAAGACAAACCTATTCAACAAGAAGTCTATAGGAGACCAGTTTTTGTTTGTCCTTGGTAAATCATGGGCATCATTTTACAAAGTGTTTACAAGGTAAGCCTCAAGCCTTGCCTATAGAAAGGTCCATAAGAAATTTAGTTTATATACAAAAACAGTCGGGACTTCCCAAAGGCATTCGTCTCAATGAACCAGTAAGCAAGGTTCAAAATTTTGTTTCAAAACAGTTGAAACATTTTGTTTCCAACGAGATCAAAACGAATCAATGATGGAGTCGAAATTCCAATGTTTCGAGGTGTTTTGAGATCGGAATATTTCGAGTAGTTTTGAGATATTTCGGCATGTTTCCACTAATATTTCGAGATGTTTCAAGAAGTTTCGGTATATTTTGACTAATGTTTGGAAAATAAATTCTCAAACTTCCTATTCGTTTACATTCTATTTTCGAAATGCTTTCCAAACATTTTCAAAACATTTCTATTTCTCAAGCAACCGAAACAATATGTCTATTGACACTAATAACTTGCGCAGATGGAAAGTACAACTTGCCTCACTTATTTCCTATAGAACAATGTTCGCGGAAAATGGTGGGAAAAAGGTTTGGCCTTTGTTTAGCACACATGAGTTAACAAAAGATGGCGAGAAAAGAATTACCCATGTCAATGCTATCTGTGCGGATTCCTTGATTACATCACCAAGTTGCCCAGTGAGATGTAGGTCACCCTTTCCCACCATTGCACTAGCCTCAACAAACTGGACCTCCCCACCAAATGCTGTCCAAACGAGCCCAACAGATACCCCAGGAGTTGCAACCCGTTCTGCAGTTTCTTTATCGTCATACCTTGGAGGCTGCATTCCAGGACAAACAATATAAATGTCAGATCTGCTAAGGAAATTATCAGAGAGAGAAAAGAGCACTTGACCAACGTAATCCTGGTTTCTTGCAATACTTTTTTGAAAAGCGATGCATTCTAATTAATAATATAGAGGAAAAATTAATTACCCCTAGCACTTTTTCCAGCATAGCTTCATCTACAATCAAAGGTGAGGTAACCCTGAATTCATTTGGTATGTGATGATTGTTAACACCCATAGGAATGACTTCCATATCAACTTCAGCTCCATCAGCAAGTCTGGTCTCCAATAGCGGTGAAGCAAGCTGCTGTACATTTTTGCTGAGTGGCACAGCATGTTCTTGCTCTGCAACTCTTACAGCTGCTGCACGAGCTAAGGCAGCTAACTTTCTTTCCAGATGCCGAACACCAGCTTCTCTAGTGTACCTTTGGATGACAAGCTTCACCATAACCTACCATAACAAGAAGACAAACCAATATAAAAAAAACTCAGAAAGATAATTGCAACTGAAATGAAAATGATTCAGCACCTAATGTAAAAGTGGCCCAAATGACCCCCCACCAGAGCTTCTGAGAAAAAAAAAATTGAAAAAGATAGTATACCATATCCAACCCCCACTCAGTTTCATAATACATTGCATCCTGCCACTATAGGCTGAATTGTGAACATATTAAAGGGAAAGGAAAAAAAGGGGAGGGGGGTTTAGAAATCTAAGGGACTCATTGTTCCACAAATCTATATGCCTCATGCAAATGGCTATAATCCTTTCATGCAACAGTTGATAAACCAGAAACTAATGCATTGTTTTATCCCAAAGCTTTTCATAAATCTTGCCCTTGAACATGAGTTTTGTAATTACATACACTCATTTTTTTCTTAATATTTTTTCTAAACCAGTAAGACAGAAAATTCGATCAGAAATGGCAGCAACAGGAGTTATTCAGTTGATACTCTGATCAAGTGCAGAACTGATGCATATTAAAGTGAGACCTAAAACGAAGAAAATTCACTCATTAAGTATTTGAGCTTAGCCGCGCCTGCTCTAATGAACACATATGACTTCAACCAAGCAAACATAATCGAGGTTTTTATATGAAATTCTCAGGTAACTTTCATCTCATTGAACAAAGCTACAGCTAATGGTAAATGAAAGAAAAATAAGATGATTATGAAACTTTCCGCTTCCCAAAGATGACCAACCATCAAGTGTTTGATTCCACCCAACAATCTACTAGATGCTATTTGAGCTATAATTGGATGAGAGAAAAAAAAAAGTGGAAATATTGCATAAAGATACATATAAGAGATGATTACTCATTGAAAAGAGATTTACTAGTGAATCATTAAAGGCATGGTAATATTTCAATGGCTTTATCCGCGTAGGAGAAAGCCAGATGGACTTGCTTCATTACTCATATTCTAATGAAACTGCTGCATCATGAATTCAATACCTCGGGAATCTGGAGGGAATCAGAACTCAAGCCATGCTGATCCAGAACTCGTGGAATTAAATGTCGCATTGCTATCCTGAGCTTTTCTTCAGGTGTATATCCAGGAAGCTCAATGACTTCCATCCTGTCTAAGAGTGGTGGAGGAATAGGTTGAAGCCTATTTGCTGTTGCCACAAAAATTACCTTTGAAAGGTCAAATGGAACATTTAAGTAGCTATAACACTTCAATTAAGGAATCACTTTAGATGTGTTGCCTATGTAAGTCTGTCAAAATGTAATAGTAGTTGATGCATACTTTCACTTGTATATATTTAGCTATATAACATTACATGAATAAGTGCAATACTAGAACACACTAAGACTAACATTACCAGATCTTGGGTACTCTTATTCAAATGTCTATAAGTACTCTAAAACACATTCCAAGTGAAATAAATTCCACCATAAAAGTCATACTAATAATTTTGTGAGGATCCATGAGGAACAAGAAGGGTGATGAAAAACAATGGTAGATTGAAGAACCCAAAAAACGTAAGTCTTGAAGTCTAAGATACAACTCTTAACACAAATTTAACAGCCAGATATACAAGATTACTGAGCCAAACACCCAAGTCATGAGCCATAGAGTTGAGAGGTACCAAACCTCATCAAAAAAAAAAAAAGCCAGCATACAGACACACCGTAGCACACGAATGGAAATCACAGTTCATGGAGAACAAAGGAATAAGTGATTCACTAAACCAAATCCTAAAGGAAATAGGATACTGGTCATTAAATGTTCTGTTCTGTTCAGGATCAAGAACCTCCAGCAATGCTGAAGCTGGATCACCCCGAACATCAGAACCTGTCTTGTCAATCTCATCCAGCAGCATAACAGGATTGCAAACAGCCACTCTCTGAGTATGAAACATAAAATATTTCAGTCTCATATACAAAATAATACAACAAAAACTCGGATGTTCGTTAACCAGGCAAAAGGAACAAAATCAAATCGTTCCAGGACTCAAAAATAGCACGTGTGAGAGAGAGAGAGAGAGAGGGATAGAGAGATAAAAGATAGAAGGGCATGAGGATTATGCAGAGAGGCATTCAATCAACTAGATAGTGGGTACCAACCAATTTATCGGATAATACCCAACCCTTCAGATGTTAATATATGTCACCGACTCACCCATCCATGCTGTAAACCTTTGTACTCATTGTTTGATATAATATCGTTTTTTCACTATCATTGGACTTAACAAAAAATAAAATCACTGGAGCAAAGATCCCCAGCATAAGACACATCCCAGACCCTTTGTATGTCATTGTAGTTAGAACTTAGGCAAATATTTAACTCAATATGGCCCAAGCACATAATGGAGCAGACATCATATAATCACTGTAAATTTTAACACAAGGTTCTATCATCAGAAACGATTTCTACCTTTAATCCATCAATAAGACGCCCTGGCATGCTTCCTATGTATGTCCTCCTGTGCCCTCTAATATCGGCCTCATCTTTAACACCACCTAAGGATATGCGTACAAATTTTCTGCCCAGAGCAGCAGCAATGGATGATGCCAAAGATGTCTTTCCAACACCTGGTGGGCCTACAAAGCACAATATTGGGCCTCTCGCATCTGGTTTGAGCTGCATTGCATACTTAAATCAGTCACTTTCTTTTATTTCCAAAATTGAAGTCACATCAAATTCAACAATAAGAAAATCAAGACTACAAAGCAACACTAGCCAGATAACTGGTCAACCTTTCGAACGGCTAAATATTCAATTATCCTTTGCTTGACCTTCACTAAACCATAGTGGTCACCATCAAGACGCTCCTTTGCAGCCTTTATATCCAATTCAAGTTCTTCACTAGCCTTCTGCCAGGGCAATTCAGCAAGAAGCTCCAGGTAAACACGAGAGCTATTATATCCAGGTTGCTGAGGTTGCATTTTTTTGAGTCTCCTGTTAAAATCATTGGCAAAAGATTTTAACAAAGCCACCATAGGATTCTAAAGTTTAGAAATTACAGGATCATTCATTTGAACCAGTAAGAACTACTACCATGTATTCGCAATAAAGAGACTAGCACTCCATCTAATAAAGAATAATTTCTATACATCAACATTTTAAAAGTAAGAAGATTCAAAAAAGAGTGGTCATTATTGTTCAACACTTCAAGCAACATACCAGCAAGTACAAAATTTACACTATGATGCTTCAACAGTAATCAAAGGTATTGAATACAGTAAAAATATCATAAATCTCAAATGTCACGATAATTTGCAGTAAGCCATTGCAGCAAATGCGTAATTATCCAATGCGTTTATGAGTACACTACTTCCAGATTACCGAGAAAATTCCTAGGGTCACATTTTTTTCCTGTGAAACATGTTAAGGGTCTTAATTACCCAGCCAACACCCCTGTTTCACACTTTGTAATGCTATTAAATTAGTTGTTGAAGGTTCTAAACAACTCCAAAGTGTACTGCTCATTACTGTAGAAGATTCTGATCTTGATCTCCACCCACCCCCCCCCCCCCCCCCCCCCAAAAAAAAAAACACCCACCCTACCCCCAAACAAAAGGTTATAAAGGATTCGAAAAGCATGTCTTTCCATTAACAATTGGGTAGGAGTAGGCTTCTTGACACTATATCCATGTGTGGCGTCCTTTTAGTAATGTGCAGCAACAGAAAGTTATGAAAATCATGTATTTTCATTCACAAATGGAGAGTAGACGTTTTGATACTATAGATGCCATCATTTTGCTACTGTGCAGCAACAAGGACTTTGTTTGTCTTTTAGTCAGAGAACTTGTATAAATATGCTTTCCCAAGTTATTCTGCATAACAGCTCATTCAATAATCGGTGTTTTTTGTTGAACATATTAAATTCACAAGCAAATTAATGCGTAACTTGGGGCATTGCCATGTCCAACACCCCGATTCCATGTCAGAGATGAGAATGTAACACTCAAACCCACATACAAAAATCATCCCTATCTCTGTATAATTGTCAAATGTTACAACATCTATTTATAGTGTAATCACTAACTTTATTTCCCATGCTGAGAGCCATTATTCAAATGGTCCTTGAAACATTGTCAACTTCGCTATTGTGTGTGCATAAAATCATACCTCAGTTCCCTCTGTGCATGTTTCCAAATATCTGGAGGCATTCCTGCACTTTGCATCTTCCTTTCCAGGGCAGCCAAATCATCCTCATCATCATCGTTGTCGCCGAGCTCCTCTTTTATAGCCCTCATCTGGAGAATATTAAAAAAAAGTAGTAGACAAATAAGACAGATATTTCAGATGTTCTCAGTTTATGCCACATATACAGAGATTAATAAACAGTTCTTTCAGGAGCCAACTACCTGATTGGGAAGCCATCTGAGCATGTAAATAAAAGGTTCAGAGGAAAAAACCGCATTGCACATGAAATTGAGGGAAAAAATGGAGCAAATAAGCTAGCAAGGAACCTGAGAGTATTAATGCTCACTAATAGAAGGAATGACCCAAATGATATTACAGAAACATACAAGACTCCCGTTGAGTGGTATACAGTTAAAAGTGAAGACATTAACATGTATATGCCAATGATTTCTTGCTTAAGCCAAGGGGTTCCAACTTACATTACTTGCAAATATATCATTTAAAAATGCAACCAATTCTTGAAACATTTGCTCAAATTAAAAGAAAAATGAAACAGGATGTTGCAATGTGTTCATTACTCATTGAACGTTCTCTCCAAAAAGTCACAAAGAGGTCACAACTACCACACTGCAAGAAAATGGCCTAGACACTCAATATTTTATTGAGAAAACTCTTTAAATGCTCGGACAATGTATGAAGGGGACAGAAAGGAATAATCAACTTCTAAGGTTTCAATATTGTAAGTGCAATCCACTATTTTCGTAATGCACCTCCAACCTTAGAGAAAGACACGAGAATCATACTTTGCATGCATCTTGCACTTCTAGGTGGAAGCCTGAATATAAAACTACATGAGCTGGTAGGTCTGCACCTCAAAGAGTTCGCTTAATCTTCTTCCCCATAACAGCCCAAAGCCATTACACACCTAATACATATTCTCAATATTCCTGGAGAAAGTACTCTGGTTGATTGTGAAAAAGCAAACCTGCTGACGAAGTAGAAATTCTTTCTGTGACTTCGACAACTGTCCCTCAACCTTCTGTGTAATCTTCTCTGCTACCCGAATTGACTGTCAAAAGGAACAAAAGACAGCACGGCCCATGAGTCCTTAAAATACAGAATAAACAAATGTAAATGTACACATCCATCATTTGTCCATAGGTTACCTGTAAATGCCTATCGACTAGTTCAGTAGCTTTTGAAAGCCTTACTTTCACATCAACTGAATCCAACATAGATAGCTGCTCTTCAAAGCTAATTTCGAAGCTAGCGACAAAAATATCTGCCAGTTTGTGCACAGGAACTGTCTCCAGAAGAACTTTTGTCCTACCTCCAGTTTTTTGTTTCTACAAACAGGAAAAAAAAAAGGGACACTGATTAGAAAGACACTCAAAAACCACACAGAAAACTAGTTCCAACAATTTCGAAGTAATCAGAAGAACAGGCACAAGATCGTGTTACCATATCATAGTCGTCATTGTGTAAGACTCTTATCCTACAAGAGGTTGGAATATCAAGCCATATTATAGGGCCATATTCCAATATACAACCCCCACAAATGAAAGTACCTTGACAGATATTGCCTACCGATGATAATATCAGGAAAAAAAATGCAAAGATTGGAAACACAAACAAAAGAATTTTGGAACAGAAGCACAGCTGTATGCATGAAGAAAAAATCGTGAGACAGAGAGAGCACTTTCTTAAACTTAAGGCGTTAACACATTAATTTACCTTTCTGGTAAACTTTTTTTTTCTCGGTAAGTACCTTTGTGGTAAACTTTGCTAGCCTGGTATGTCATAAAATTTTCCAGAAGTCCAGGTACTGTACTTTGAAATAATGGCCTGAACCTGGCTAACATCAGTTTCATCCTCATCAACAGGAAGGTTGACCGATTAAGTTTAGCTAGTATTAGTTTCCATGGCAAACCATTCCTCAAGATTACATTGCAAAATCATTCACAATCCATGTAATGAAAAAGCTAGAGAGAGAGAGAGAAAGAAATGTAAAGGTAGAGTGCAAGTAGAAATGGGTATATCCATAGCTGTAATGATGGGGAAGGGATTTCTATTTTCTCACTATCATGCACAAAAACATTCTCAATCCAGGGAAAAGTGGTGAAAAACCAAATCAAAAACAGTACCTGCTCCAGAACAGAGATAAGCTCCATGGCGGTGGCTTTAAATTGACGAGACAATGCTGTGAACTCTGGATCTTGCTCCACTTGCTCCATCTCTAGAAAGATCAGAAAAATGGCAGGAACTCAGCGTCTTGACAGATCATGACTTAAAGCTACTTCTCTACATGCAACATATACCATCATAAACTTAGAAGGCACAAACTATAAAATATACATAAGCACAATTAAAAGTTCAAAATGACCAAAAAGATATAATCCTGGAAACAACATTCAGTGCAGTGTAAAAGTATACATTCTGTATGAATTTAGGAAAACCTTATTTATCATTAGTTTAGGTGATTCTACTAAAAAACAAATCTAACTTCCTGAAACTACTTCATTAAACAAAGCAACCCTCTCTTTAAATGTTCAGTCCAAAGAGAAGTGATGATAAATTAAGAAATGAAAACGTATTAAATACAGTGAAGGGTGAAGAAACCTCATGGAAAATAAAAATTAATTTACAACAAAACACAGACTACGAAGGAGGGTGAAATTTAAAAACTGAAACTGAAAAAAAAAAACAGAGAATCCTAGGACAAGTACAATGCAGTGCAAAACACCTGGCCAGAAAGTCCCAAGCAAAACCAACTCTACTTCCTCTTCAAAAAGAATAGATATGCCATCAAAAGGATGAAGGAATATTAACCCTCATGCTTTGCCAAGAAAGATGCCTTCTCTTTGAGTGATGTATCCATCAAGTAATCTCGGCCTCTAAGTTACTGCACCTCTCATTTGACCCTATACTAATGCCTAGAAAAGATACAATATTTCTCATGGACACCTTCCAAAATATGCCAATATGCTTCTTCAATACATATACCAGAGTATCCATGTCTACCATGCAGCGTTACCAAACAACAATTCAACAAAATATAAAAACTGTAAATTCCACACAAATATTACTAGAATTGTGGGTCGCTTTGGTATGCGATACGGGTACGAATTAAGACATTTTCATAGGTACGTGGTACGATAGGATAAGCTTAGTTGGTATGTTATTTTGGGTCATTTTAGGTCGCAATTCGTTTCGAAAAACTTATCTAGATCGTTTCACCACTATACACTATTATATAGCATAAAACATCTATAAACACAAAGTCAGTTATCATTTAGCTTATATTTGTGTTCAATTTTCTATTATCTAAAATAATATATAATTATAAATCTATATACAAGTAGTTAATTAATATGTATTTATATTTGTGCTACATGTACAATTTGGGATCATACATTTTAGTGATCTGGATCGCAAACTCATGCCATTTGGGATCAATGTACCTAGATCGTGGTTCTTTAGGAGTTTAGTGAATTCTGATAACTATATTCCACACCCAAATCTAGTGTTATATGAACAAACTTCTAATTGAAAGATTAACTCAAGTGGTATCTCCTATAATCCTCCTGCATAGGATGTCTACACGAAAATAATATTTATGTTTATGAGGTAAAAATGAAACCAAAGACTTACCAGCCTTTGTCATATCAAGAGGAGAAATTCGAGCAGTATAATATGTTCCTCTGGTACTAAGCTCCTGAACACTAAATCTGCACAAGCCTTCAAGAACAACTATGTAAGTGACCCTCCCGCTTGGTTTCTCCACTCCTCTTGAGAGATGTAAAGCTCGAGCTGCAACTCCCCTGAAATTGAAAATCAAAGAACATTCACTGTTACACTTACTAACTCTACTTCTGGGAAAAATCCTACACACAGCATGTTGGCCGCTCTAAAACATAATATAACACACAAAGATGGATTATTTATCAATGTATACCTTGTATGCCAGTGAATAACTTCATGCTGACTTTTTCCGTCAAGCTTGTGAGGATCTGATATACTGACTTGATTTTTCGAGCTTCGCTCTCCCAAGTGAGTCTCTCCACCTAAAACAGTAACAAGTTATTTCCTTTCATCCACATATCAAATGCATACTCACCAATACCAAAAAACAAATGTAAGTCATGGCACCTGGAGATAACACGGACCCCACCATAGTCGTCTCAGCAGAATCTTGAACTGGTAGAATCCCAATCATACCCTTCTCCTCCCTCTGCCATAATTCTTGCTCCACCAATTTCACACTTCATAAATCAAAACATTGTTTTTTAGTAAATTGTTAACACACAAACATGAACCCGGACCTCAGCTGCAATTGGAAATTCCGATGGTGTCAAACAATTGAAAGGCTACATATATCGCGATGTGTTGACCAACCCCAACTTCCAAAGAGAAACAGGAACCATACGTACAGAAATAGCTCAATTCCTAACATAAAGTTCTTATTGGCACCTCCCAGGATAAAGGGTATATCACATATCTTCAATCAACTTTCTAGATAACTGTTTATTTAGACCTAAATTTCGTTTTTTTTTTAATGTGGTTTTGTTTCCTACATTATCGAAACAACAAACGACGGAGCGTTACATCAAATCAGAATCAAGGCTAGAAAGTTTGCGGAGAAAACAACTTCAAAGGATTTATAGTAGCACAGAACCACTTGAATAGTCGATCTTGATTACTTGGTTAGCTATCACAAAATGTAAATACTACCAAGAAATTGACTAAAACTGGAACAATTACTCAGATAATATATGGCAAAAAAATCATGTTTTCCCTGAAAACTGAGAAATTTATTAGAGCTCCCAAACTGTGGGAAAGTAAGAAGAAAAGTACCTGCTAGGTGAGGTGCAGCGAATTCGAATGATTGCCCCAGGCAGTAAGACCTTGTTTCTGAATGGAAGAATTGCCAGTCGACTCGGGAGCTCCACCGAATCTGCCATCTGTCGGAGATATTTCAGAGAGAGAGAGAGAGCACCGATAAATAGAAAGAGAATTGAGGAAATGTGTCTGTTTGGGTTTATATAGGAAGAGAGAAAGAGAGAGGGAGAGAGTGCACGTTGAGTTGGACACAACGAACCGTCGTCGACGGCTTTCCTGTTGTTTCGATTTTCTCTCTCTTCATGATCAGTATTTTGTATTTATCTTAGTTTAATTCATTACATTCTCTTCGTATTGCTATGCGGCCTCTCATTTTTTACAATATTGCATTAGGACCCCAGTTTATGGTAACCATGCATTGATGCTTATAAATTTTGTTTCCCTCTTGTTCCGAAATTTCAAGAGCCCTACATTCCATTTTTATTTTTATCAAAATGTTAGTACACATTAATAGGTCTAGCCCACTCTTAATAGAAAATAGTCCAAAGTTGCTAAACGATGTGAGGATTGAAGATGATAATCCTTAATTTGACAATAAAAGGGGGTATGCCCATTTGTTAAAAGAAAAGGCTAAGGACATGTAAAAAAAACTACTCGTATGGATGATCTAGTATGATAGAGTTGAATTTTAGGCAAATCACGAATTCAGATATACAAATTTTAACGAATACTTACGATTCTCAGATATAACATGTACTTATAATTAACGGGTAATTGCAAGTATTCGAGATTTACTCTATAATTATGAGTTCAATATGACTCTATTTTAGTGATTTTTTTAATTACTAAATGAAAAAAAATTCAAACAAGAAAAATATGTCATGAATACCTTCGATACTAGGTTGCATTGACTTAATGGGGAGTAATTGTTGTACATATTACATATATTTGATAATCTATAAAATAAGAAAATGGAAAATAACTCTCATTTTAGAGATATGTTGAACACAATTATATGAGTAAATATTGTAAAATCGTACATCTCACAAATTTCATATAAATTCTTCTTTTTTTAATTAATGATATCTTTGAAAAGTTTATTAAGTGCCAAATTTATTCATAGTCGACGTGATGCTAAAAGTAGCAAGAATTAATGTAAAACTATGCGATTTAATTTTAAGATATGTGTAACGATTTGTTGTCAATTATTCGGTGAAATGTTACTCTAGTTATGGATAGTTATCCAAGAGAATAGGCAGACAAAATAACTGTTTTATATTGTGGTAAGCAGGGCGGACACATCAACTCGACCTTTTCCCTCTGGATTTTGGAGCATGGTAATATAATATAGGGGTAAGTTTGAATAGAACCCAAAATATCAGGGAATTTCTGAAATTCGGAGAAATGTCACGGAGGCATGTGGTTTTTCCAAATAAACCCCCAATCATAAATAGAAAGTTCCGTATCTGGCGAGCTCTAAGCCGTAGATCACAAGGCAAGGTGGCCACGTCGGCTGCTGGGTAGGGCTGTTAGTCGAACGAGTCCGAGCCGAGTCCGAATCGAGCTTGAAAAACTTGTTTCTTAATTGAGCCTAAAAAATTGTTCAAGTTCGGCTCGTTTAGGAAACGAGCTGAGCCTGAACGAGCTAAAAACAAGTCAAGCCCGAGCCGAGCCCGAGTATTTGCACATAAACGAGCCGAGCCTATCGAGTTTGAGCCGAGCTTGTAGGGCTTATTTTCTAAACGAGTCTAAAAACTTGTTCAAGTTTGAGTTTGTTTAGAAAACGAACCAAGCCCGAACGAGCCAAATTCGAGCCGAGCTCAAGCCACAGTTTGATTAACAGTCGTTGGGTAAGTTATTACTATAGCTAAGCCAGCATGTCGGTATCTAGGTCCCACGGTGTTAAATCACCACGTGGCAGATTGGATAGGAAAAGAATGGTCCAATTGGGCTGTACTCAATTGTCACCTTATAAATAGGATTGCAACACTTCATCTTCTGTCCCCTACTTTTTTTTTTCTATTTATTTTAGCAGATATTACCAACCCATTTTATTTACAGAAAATACTATTTCCATTAATTTATACACCTATATAGGATGGTTGTTATTGGATTGAAAAAAGAGAGACGACCTGACTTGTAAACTTAATAATCTATTGGATTATATTAGAAGCGACAATCTTAATTTATTATCTATTAATCTGTTTATAAATAAATAAGTTGAGTACCTATATTAATTAATACGGATTTTAAATGAGTTGGGTAATATGATTCATTTTAATTAAACGTGTTAATATGGATTATAAATGAGTACTCATTAGGTTGAGTATTTATCTTTTTATTAAATAACACAAATAATAAAATTAAATAAATATACTAATATACCAAAAAATACACATACACACTATTATACCAAAAAATACACACATATATACTAATACACTAAAACATATACACTAACACATAAAAAACTCACACACTAATACACCACCCACGAGTCCATGACATGCAGGGTGCCCCATGACCCATGGGTGACCCGTGACCCATGAGTCAACTCATAGCCCACAATCAACCCCAGTCCATTATGTGTGTATTTTTTTTTACTAAATGTGCTTTAGTTTTTGTGTTAGTGTATGTGTGTGTATTTTAGTGTATTGGTGTATGTATTTTTAGTGTATTAGTTTGTGTGTGTGTTTAGTGTATTAGTGTGTGTGTGTATGTTTGTATTTTGGTGTACTAATATAATGCGTGTGTATTGGTGTACTAATGTGTCTATTAAGAATTTTAACTATTTTATAGGTTAATGAGTTTAAACCAACCCGTTATAAACCCAACTCATTTACTACGTGAGTGAAAAATAAATTAGATTTATTTTAACCCAACCCAATTTAACTCAACCCATAACCAACCCAACTCACCTCTAGATCAGACCGTAAAAGATTTATCTCTCATAAATATCTTAATTCCGACAAAGATAGTCAGTCTTTGATCAAACTAGAGAGATAATTAATTAAGGTATGGGTAAGTTGACCAGAATACCCATAACTGTTGAACAAAATAAAAAGAAGAAGATGGGTTCTATCGAACCTTAGAACTCACAACTAATTTAATAATTAAAATGAATTACATCTTTAATCAAGTCTCTAAATTAATTTACCAACTTATAGGCAATATATATTATAAATTTAACTTTGAGAATTTGTTTATTATTTGTGTGTTTTCATGAATAAATGGGATTTTTTAAATCATACTTTTTTTTTTAATTTCTCAAATTAGGTGTTATGTCTCTATTCACTACCAAATTAAAAAATGAAAGCAAATTCTCTAATGATTAAAAAATTATTCTATTTTTTTTTCTTTTAGATTGATTCTCTAAACAAAATTTTAAGAGTCCTTAGCATTCGTAGTTCTTATCTAATACCTAAAGAAAATATTTAATAAAGTTGAAGTTGTATAGGTGAACCAAGTTAAGATTAACACATGAGACAATCCGTCGCATATATGGGACCACAAAGTCCCATATATGCCAAGCCAAAAGTCCTTGTGAGGTTTATTTAAATTGTGAAGAATAAGTATGCTAAGAAAACATGTGATTTGTCAAACCAAGCCATTAATAAGCTCTTGGTGGGATCTTCAAAAATATCCAACTAAGTTAATTTATACTAAAGTGAAAGCGATATTGTAGTTGACATAATCGTGCTTTATGATTTTCGTTTGTATTCGATTGATCTTATTCATTTATAATATGACTAAATATGTGAGAATATTTATTAGATAGAATCGTATCAATTTTTAAATTGGATAATTGTTAGGCCCCTTAATTTTTTGGCGTGACTAAGGCATGCAGATGACTTGTGCAATGACACTCCTTGTCGAAGCCAAAATGGGGGTGCTTGGCAGGGCAAAACAAGGTATGATCCTAATAATTGTTGTCATGGGTGAGACAAAACACGCAAAAGTCCGAGATTTTGAGAAATGTAAAACTGATGCATGAGTTGAAACTGGTCGTTGTTGGAAGTCTCATACATAGTTGAGAGATGAAACACATCATGGGTACGTTAGAGCAACTCCAACCTTACTCAATAAAATAGTTATTCAAAATATATTTAAATATTATATTTTCTACTTTAGCTAGTCACTTTTTCAAATTCATTCCAATCACGCTCTCAATTTTAGCTACTATTTCAATTAACTTTAACTAATTTTTAATAATATAATTCAAAAATTCAACTCAAAGCACGTATAATCATCAACCCAACAAAATCATACCATAATAGTAATTCTAAAATTTAGGGGGGTTTCAGAATTTGGGGGAGGGGCGTTTTCAGTTCACAGTAGTAGCAAGGAGAGAGAAACCATCTGGTTCACAGCAGCAGCAAGGAGAGCATCAGCAGCAGCAACTGACGAGCAATTTCTCCTCGCCAGATCTGGTGAGCAATTTCTCCTCGCCAGATCTGGTGAGCAAATTTGTCTCAGCTATTTTGGCGAGCTGGATAGCTAGGGCGTTGGAGAACAGGATTTGGAAGTTTGTTCGCTAAAATGGCTAAAGAGGTTGGAGTGGCGAGGGCATTGGAGATGCTCTTAGACACAACAAAACAAGGTAAGACACAATCGTGTGGGCTGATTGTGCTTGACTTGGCACGTTGACAAGGACACGACAAATGCTGTGGACTAAAAAGGGATGCATGTGCTAACTGTGTGAATGATTTTGGAACAACTGGTGACCAACTCCTATGACATTTAGGAATGCATAATTGCTCCAGCAAATGTAGGGGGGGCATTCTAATTGATTCAGACAGCCTGGTGGTTTGTTGGAAACCCACCTTAGACTCTTGTGACAATTTTGATTGGTGTCAACATTGCCCAAGTATTTGGGTTGCAAATGTCATTGTAGTCTTTAAATACTGATGTTAGAGTCTCTACTCACCCTAGTCACCCAAGAGGGAAGGGAAACATTTTGTAACAAACCTTTAGTTGGACTCTTTGTATTTTGTGTGGAAAAAATAAAAAGTTAGAACATTATCTTTTAAACTCGCGTTATCTGTTTCTGTTATATAAACTGTATTTATGGGTTCTCGAGTGAATTTGGTTGAGATTGAATATCACATCTTAGTATCATTACAAAATGAAAAATTGAATGCGAATTTGACCCCTATAATAATAACCATAGAGAAAGTTTTTTTTTTTTAATCATTATAGTTGAGAAGGTCTTGATGTGGACACTAATGTATGAACTAGTATTAACTATGAGATACCATATCTACTCTTGTTTTGACATTTTTTGGGTAAACTTTATCTTTTGATAGAATAAATAATATAAATTAATATAATAAAGTAGCTTACAATTCAAATCTCAAAAGATAAACAAAATGACTTTTGCTATTCGCGGTTGAGATCGCTTTAAATTTTACTTTAAAGTTAATCTAACGGCTAATATTAACACCCTAAATTTAATAGGAAAAATAGGCATCTAAGGGTGTGTTTGGAGTGACTTTTTAAAAGTACTCCTAAAAATTATTTCTCATAAGTACATTAAAAAAAAAAATTTGTTTGAAACCGCCCCACCACTAGCTATACCACCACCGCCACCACCGTCGTCGTCGCCACCGCCACCACCACCACCACTACTACCATCGCCGCCGCCATCGTCATCACCTCCACCACCACCGTCGTCGCCGCTACCACCACCACAACCATCACCGTCTCCTACCACCACCACCTCTTACATCCACTACAATCGATATTTAAATTCATTTATCTTACAAATATATTTATTGTTTACCATTTTTTATTATTCTGTGTTTTCAGACACAAGTAATAACTAATAAATTAATAAAAGAGTCACGTTATAACACTTTTAATACATCAATAATAAAATATAAAATATAAAAATTTTAATTTTTATATTAATTTATAAATTTTTCAAAAAACAATTCAACAATTCCCAATGATTGATCTACTTAACCCAATTCAATCTAAGATAATACAATTTACCAAATGACCCCTAAATTTTAACAACCCACCCCGGGGTGATCCACTACTGTCTCTTCTCTTCTTCGTTGTCGTCTGTCGTCTGCTGTTCTTGTTCTTCCACAGATTGAAGCCTGTAACTAGCCGACAATGGCGTCCACATCACTAGGCCTAAGAAACAACAGCACCGACACGCCCAACCCCACCAATACCACAGCCATCAACGCCTCCAACGCTGCCACGAGCACTCCTACCTCTACCAAATCAAGTGCGGCAATGTCGCTCCTTCCAGGTAATTTCTATCTGTCATCATCCCCTTAAATTGCGCTTCTGTGTCTTCAATTCTTCAACTTCAACACTCGAATATCCAAACACTAGCGTTTAGTACAGTTGCTTTAACTATCATTTAGGCAAGTGAAAGATTGCCTTTTTGTTATTTATAATTGAATAGGAGTAGTTTGGTATATATAGAGGAGGTGATATTTAAGTTTTGTTTCGATAGCTCCTATTGATATTCCCACACACATGGTGGCTAAATAAGCATATCACTAAGGGAGCAGAGGAGAGGTTATTTGTGGTCTCACTAAGCTTCATGTTGGTGGGAATCCATAACTTACTGGGGTAAGGGAACCCACTACTAGGGTTAAAGCATTCATCTTAAAGTGAAGTAATTTACACATTAGGGAACAGGGCATAGGTTATATTTGGGCTTGCAAAGCTTCCCGTTGGTGTGAGTCTGGAGTCATAAATATCAATTGGAACCCCGGACTCCCATCAAAAATCAATGGGAACCCATAACTTACTGAAAAATGGGGAACTCTTATGAGGGTTTTCACGTTTCATCTTAAAGTGAACTAAATTAACAGCCCATGGGCAACATGGGTGTCTATTTACTACGTATCCCGCACAAGAAGAGGAGAAGCATGAATTTTCTTCTTTTTTCTTCTAATTCAATTAGGGCTGTAAGCTGAAAAAAAGAAGAAAACCATTTGCATGGACTCTACTGAATCCCAAAAAGTACTTGAAATCTTATGAAATCACTCAAGCAATTTGCAACAAGAGGCATTAGGATAGGGGATGATAACTTCCTTATACTACTAAGCCCAACAAAGTGAGAGTTGAGTTAGTAGAAGATGGAATATGTAACTACTAACAATGATTTCAGATTTCTCTCCTTACCCCAAACTGTTATGACTGTGCAAATCCATGATGTCACATAAGAATACCTGTTAGTTTTTAGGGAATGGACATGATCAGACACATGGTAAACAATGAAGTGCATGAGTGAAAATACACCTCAAAGGCATTCAGTTATCAGATTTTTTTTACATTGTGCTATTACTGGGAAATGATCGCGGAGAAGGGAAAAAGAATCTTGCCATCAGTGATGAATGGTCAGGGAGGTGATGCTGTATGGACACTTGGGATTTAATGCCATTTAAACTTAAATGACATAAAATTTGATGGAGGGTAAGCCCCTTGATGTTTTTGAAACCCTTAAGAAGTAACATTAACTAACGAGGCTCACAAATCAAATGAGGGCCAAGTGATAGTGGGCAGGACATGATAATGTGTCAATGTGCTTGTGCGTAACACAGTCAGAGACACTCAAGTCACTCATATACTTAGGGGCAGGTGATAGGTAATCATAAGCAAACAAGACCAAAATTAGGAATTGGATGCTATGTAGTTTCATACAAATTGCTTGCAACATTGAACCAGTGAAATTGGTAAATTACAAACTCTCCCCTCCCCCCCCCCAAAAAAAAAAAATCTAAGAAGAAAAAAAGATCGTGTAAACTACTAGATCACTGGGGTTGGTTTTGATGTATACTAGCACAATTTCAGGTTCACTAAACAGGCCCATTCGTATTTAAGTAAAGTAAAAATGTTTAGTTTTGTAGTCCTTGAAGCCAAAAAATGTTTCAACATCTGCTCATGCCGTTTTGGTTTTTTGGGGCAGGGGGAGGGATGTGTTTAGCAGCAGAATCAATTGGATGTTCTGCAATCTGTAGACAATCTTCCAACAATGGGAATCACACATTCAATTGTTTTGTTTGGATTATTGAAGATATAGTAAGATTTATGGAATGTGTTTGCTCTTGCTTTTGGCGCAATGAAATCACCGATTGGTTGCTCATATATTTGTTATTGAGAAATGTTACCATGCATGGGGTTGATACTGTTATACCTTTATAGTATCATGATGGACCAAATCAACTATGCAGGTGTCCATCCAACAGGAATTCAAATCTGTCAAAACTCCTTATTTATATTTTCACAGCAAAAATCATCCGTGTTGCCGTCATTGTCCCAAATTACAAATTTGCCTAAAAACATCACTATTTGGCTGTTCAATCTCAAAATTTCATTATGGTCAAATGTATCTGGCCATGCAACCTTTTGTTCCTATCGGGATGTCCAGGAATTACATTGATTTTTTATACAAAAATGTTGATAAATACCATGGGTCTTCTCAATAATTTCTCCCAAGGTGAATTTTTCTTGAAGTGGTTAGGCATTAGAATTATTGCATTTTATAGTCTACCACCAAACATAAGGCTGGTTGGGGAATTTCAGCTATTCATTTTACTTTGTCTGCCCTTTTTTCCTCTCTATCTGATTGCCTGTGTTTGCAATTTTGAAGGGTAATTCAAATTTTCCAGACAAGGCACCATCGGCTAACTCCCCTTTCTTTCATCAGCAGTCATCTGTGTAAGCATCAACTATACCAGATGTGTACGTGGGCACAACTTTGCTGATAATTCTTTGTACAGACTGTTAAATAACCAGCAAGCTACCATCCTAAAAGGTTGCATTTGCTTTCCTACCATTTTGAAAAGACATCCTACTGACTAGTGTTCCCTCCGTCCCTCATATACTCCAACCATGCAGCTCGAACCATGCAGCTCGAACATCTAAAGTAACACCACAAAATACATAGGTTATTAGCACAACGCGTATAATAATAATAATAAAACAAGCATCATTTTTCCAAGTTGACTTGTGCAGTTGAAAGGGTATAAAAGCTCATATAATTTGTAGGTTTGATTGGAAATGATAAAACAAGCAGAATTCTTGTAGGCTGAATTGACAAGAGCTATCCTTTTCCCCATCCAATCAATCAACTAACACAAACTGAGATAACATGGCCAGCCCGTAATTGCCATTCACAGCCCAGACAGCCACAGAATAGTATATATCCACTGAAACTCCTCATTCTGGTCCCAAAGTTATGGTCAGCCAACCACTAACCAATCCTAAAATTTTCTACATTATCTACTTGCAATGTATATTTGTAGTTCTTTTTTTTTTTTTAAGGATCTTGCATCAA
The DNA here is from genome assembly GCA_951799425.1 of Ilex aquifolium. Classification (NCBI taxonomy): domain Eukaryota; kingdom Viridiplantae; phylum Streptophyta; class Magnoliopsida; order Aquifoliales; family Aquifoliaceae; genus Ilex; species Ilex aquifolium. The sequence goes on from OX637403.1 coordinate 28,562,345, forward strand.
TAGCACTGATGACTGTTTGTTTTATGATCATGTGAAATAACTATTGGTGTTGTGAAAAGAATTTCCATCCAAAGCCCGACGCCAACCATAAAAAAAAAGTAGGATCCATTTTAATTATGATCTACCATAAAAAATTAAGAGAATGTATATTAAAGGATATATCACTCCAGAATAAACTTTTGAACTGAAGGTGAAGGGGGTCACAAGACAACTAGAATCATTCCAGGATTTCATTTTCACTGACAGTAAGTAGACACAACCCATGCTTTGAAAACCAACTTAGGAAATGAAGGCAAAACTCAAGTTTTATTGCATCTACCTCAAAACTACAACATGTGGAAACTATATTCATGGGAGATAAAGCATGTGGAAACTATATTCATCAGAGTGACCTGACCACTTTAACTACTTCAAGAGGCAAGAGAAAATGGAAAGTGAGCTAAAGTTCACCATAAGATGCTGCCAAAATTCAGCCTAAAGTTGTTTTACTAACTCAAGTTCTGAGAGATCTAAGTGTCCAAAATAGTTTTCGACTTTCAGATTTCGTTGACCAACCTAATTTGAGTCTGTAGTATTGGGGGTACAGAAATCAGAAGGCTCATCTTCTTGTTTCAGACTTGCAATGGTGTTTTTCAATGAGATAAACTTCTTGTAAATCTAGCACTTGTAACATAATGGCAGTACAAAGACACTAGCAGAACCAAAATTCGTTTAGGTATATTAACAAACAGGTAACATACATGAAAGATGTTACATATTTGTCCAAAGAATTAGGAAAGACCGAGTGCATAAACAAGAACTAAGCTAATACATCTAAGCATCAAATCCAACTACGTAGCCTAGACCATTCAACTCAATCTAAGGGCATACCGCATACCCCAATATCCCGGTGAAAAGCAAGCAATCATAAGGTTCAAGTGAAGTAAAGATCACCCAAAGAAAACAGAAGCTAGACGTTGAAACAGAGTTGTCACAAATAAGAATAATCACAAGAACAAACTCACATTGATCAGACTTGAATCTGAATCCTCTGATACACAAGGCTAGCGCGAGGCAGAGATAGAATGGAGAGAGAAAGGAGTCGTCGAGATATCGCCGGTGATTGTCTACCTCTCCGGCATCGCCTACCTCTCCGGCATCGTTCTTGTCGTTGATCACCAAAATGGAAGGGCTGTTGACAGACCCATGGGATGAGATGAGTTATCGGGAGAGAGTGTCGATGGGTTGGGAGAAAAAAAAATGAGATAGAAGCGATTGAGCTGAAGTGATTTTGAATAAGTAAAAGTCTTATTTTTTAACTTTTATTTTTGGGCTTATTTAAGTGGTAAAATAGTTTTTACTTTTTTAAAAATACTTTTAATAAGTTATCCCAAACGCTATTTTTTTTTATGAAAGCACTTATGATAAGTCAAAAGTCCAATAAACACTTTTTTTAAGTCAATCCAAACACACTCTTCATCTTCTGTCCCCTACTTTTTTTTTTCTATTTATTTTAGCAGATATTACCAACCCATTTTATTTACAGAAAATACTATTTCCATTAATTTATACACCTATATAGGATGGTTGTTATTGGATTGAAAAAAGAGAGACGACCTGACTTGTAAACTTAATAATCTATTGGATTATATTAGAAGCGACAATCTTAATTTATTATCTATTAATCTGTTTATAAATAAATAAGTTGAGTACCTATATTAATTAATACGGATTTTAAATGAGTTGGGTAATATGATTCATTTTAATTAAACGTGTTAATATGGATTATAAATGAGTACTCATTAGGTTGAGTATTTATCTTTTTATTAAATAACACAAATAATAAAATTAAATAAATATACTAATATACCAAAAAATACACATACACACTATTATACCAAAAAATACACACATATATACTAATACACTAAAACATATACACTAACACATAAAAAACTCACACACTAATACACCACCCACGAGTCCATGACATGCAGGGTGCCCCATGACCCATGGGTGACCCGTGACCCATGAGTCAACTCATAGCCCACAATCAACCCCAGTCCATTATGTGTGTATTTTTTTTTACTAAATGTGCTTTAGTTTTTGTGTTAGTGTATGTGTGTGTATTTTAGTGTATTGGTGTATGTATTTTTAGTGTATTAGTTTGTGTGTGTGTTTAGTGTATTAGTGTGTGTGTGTATGTTTGTATTTTGGTGTACTAATATAATGCGTGTGTATTGGTGTACTAATGTGTCTATTAAGAATTTTAACTATTTTATAGGTTAATGAGTTTAAACCAACCCGTTATAAACCCAACTCATTTACTACGTGAGTGAAAAATAAATTAGATTTATTTTAACCCAACCCAATTTAACTCAACCCATAACCAACCCAACTCACCTCTAGATCAGACCGTAAAAGATTTATCTCTCATAAATATCTTAATTCCGACAAAGATAGTCAGTCTTTGATCAAACTAGAGAGATAATTAATTAAGGTATGGGTAAGTTGACCAGAATACCCATAACTGTTGAACAAAATAAAAAGAAGAAGATGGGTTCTATCGAACCTTAGAACTCACAACTAATTTAATAATTAAAATGAATTACATCTTTAATCAAGTCTCTAAATTAATTTACCAACTTATAGGCAATATATATTATAAATTTAACTTTGAGAATTTGTTTATTATTTGTGTGTTTTCATGAATAAATGGGATTTTTTAAATCATACTTTTTTTTTTAATTTCTCAAATTAGGTGTTATGTCTCTATTCACTACCAAATTAAAAAATGAAAGCAAATTCTCTAATGATTAAAAAATTATTCTATTTTTTTTTCTTTTAGATTGATTCTCTAAACAAAATTTTAAGAGTCCTTAGCATTCGTAGTTCTTATCTAATACCTAAAGAAAATATTTAATAAAGTTGAAGTTGTATAGGTGAACCAAGTTAAGATTAACACATGAGACAATCCGTCGCATATATGGGACCACAAAGTCCCATATATGCCAAGCCAAAAGTCCTTGTGAGGTTTATTTAAATTGTGAAGAATAAGTATGCTAAGAAAACATGTGATTTGTCAAACCAAGCCATTAATAAGCTCTTGGTGGGATCTTCAAAAATATCCAACTAAGTTAATTTATACTAAAGTGAAAGCGATATTGTAGTTGACATAATCGTGCTTTATGATTTTCGTTTGTATTCGATTGATCTTATTCATTTATAATATGACTAAATATGTGAGAATATTTATTAGATAGAATCGTATCAATTTTTAAATTGGATAATTGTTAGGCCCCTTAATTTTTTGGCGTGACTAAGGCATGCAGATGACTTGTGCAATGACACTCCTTGTCGAAGCCAAAATGGGGGTGCTTGGCAGGGCAAAACAAGGTATGATCCTAATAATTGTTGTCATGGGTGAGACAAAACACGCAAAAGTCCGAGATTTTGAGAAATGTAAAACTGATGCATGAGTTGAAACTGGTCGTTGTTGGAAGTCTCATACATAGTTGAGAGATGAAACACATCATGGGTACGTTAGAGCAACTCCAACCTTACTCAATAAAATAGTTATTCAAAATATATTTAAATATTATATTTTCTACTTTAGCTAGTCACTTTTTCAAATTCATTCCAATCACGCTCTCAATTTTAGCTACTATTTCAATTAACTTTAACTAATTTTTAATAATATAATTCAAAAATTCAACTCAAAGCACGTATAATCATCAACCCAACAAAATCATACCATAATAGTAATTCTAAAATTTAGGGGGGTTTCAGAATTTGGGGGAGGGGCGTTTTCAGTTCACAGTAGTAGCAAGGAGAGAGAAACCATCTGGTTCACAGCAGCAGCAAGGAGAGCATCAGCAGCAGCAACTGACGAGCAATTTCTCCTCGCCAGATCTGGTGAGCAATTTCTCCTCGCCAGATCTGGTGAGCAAATTTGTCTCAGCTATTTTGGCGAGCTGGATAGCTAGGGCGTTGGAGAACAGGATTTGGAAGTTTGTTCGCTAAAATGGCTAAAGAGGTTGGAGTGGCGAGGGCATTGGAGATGCTCTTAGACACAACAAAACAAGGTAAGACACAATCGTGTGGGCTGATTGTGCTTGACTTGGCACGTTGACAAGGACACGACAAATGCTGTGGACTAAAAAGGGATGCATGTGCTAACTGTGTGAATGATTTTGGAACAACTGGTGACCAACTCCTATGACATTTAGGAATGCATAATTGCTCCAGCAAATGTAGGGGGGGCATTCTAATTGATTCAGACAGCCTGGTGGTTTGTTGGAAACCCACCTTAGACTCTTGTGACAATTTTGATTGGTGTCAACATTGCCCAAGTATTTGGGTTGCAAATGTCATTGTAGTCTTTAAATACTGATGTTAGAGTCTCTACTCACCCTAGTCACCCAAGAGGGAAGGGAAACATTTTGTAACAAACCTTTAGTTGGACTCTTTGTATTTTGTGTGGAAAAAATAAAAAGTTAGAACATTATCTTTTAAACTCGCGTTATCTGTTTCTGTTATATAAACTGTATTTATGGGTTCTCGAGTGAATTTGGTTGAGATTGAATATCACATCTTAGTATCATTACAAAATGAAAAATTGAATGCGAATTTGACCCCTATAATAATAACCATAGAGAAAGTTTTTTTTTTTTAATCATTATAGTTGAGAAGGTCTTGATGTGGACACTAATGTATGAACTAGTATTAACTATGAGATACCATATCTACTCTTGTTTTGACATTTTTTGGGTAAACTTTATCTTTTGATAGAATAAATAATATAAATTAATATAATAAAGTAGCTTACAATTCAAATCTCAAAAGATAAACAAAATGACTTTTGCTATTCGCGGTTGAGATCGCTTTAAATTTTACTTTAAAGTTAATCTAACGGCTAATATTAACACCCTAAATTTAATAGGAAAAATAGGCATCTAAGGGTGTGTTTGGAGTGACTTTTTAAAAGTACTCCTAAAAATTATTTCTCATAAGTACATTAAAAAAAAAAATTTGTTTGAAACCGCCCCACCACTAGCTATACCACCACCGCCACCACCGTCGTCGTCGCCACCGCCACCACCACCACCACTACTACCATCGCCGCCGCCATCGTCATCACCTCCACCACCACCGTCGTCGCCGCTACCACCACCACAACCATCACCGTCTCCTACCACCACCACCTCTTACATCCACTACAATCGATATTTAAATTCATTTATCTTACAAATATATTTATTGTTTACCATTTTTTATTATTCTGTGTTTTCAGACACAAGTAATAACTAATAAATTAATAAAAGAGTCACGTTATAACACTTTTAATACATCAATAATAAAATATAAAATATAAAAATTTTAATTTTTATATTAATTTATAAATTTTTCAAAAAACAATTCAACAATTCCCAATGATTGATCTACTTAACCCAATTCAATCTAAGATAATACAATTTACCAAATGACCCCTAAATTTTAACAACCCACCCCGGGGTGATCCACTACTGTCTCTTCTCTTCTTCGTTGTCGTCTGTCGTCTGCTGTTCTTGTTCTTCCACAGATTGAAGCCTGTAACTAGCCGACAATGGCGTCCACATCACTAGGCCTAAGAAACAACAGCACCGACACGCCCAACCCCACCAATACCACAGCCATCAACGCCTCCAACGCTGCCACGAGCACTCCTACCTCTACCAAATCAAGTGCGGCAATGTCGCTCCTTCCAGGTAATTTCTATCTGTCATCATCCCCTTAAATTGCGCTTCTGTGTCTTCAATTCTTCAACTTCAACACTCGAATATCCAAACACTAGCGTTTAGTACAGTTGCTTTAACTATCATTTAGGCAAGTGAAAGATTGCCTTTTTGTTATTTATAATTGAATAGGAGTAGTTTGGTATATATAGAGGAGGTGATATTTAAGTTTTGTTTCGATAGCTCCTATTGATATTCCCACACACATGGTGGCTAAATAAGCATATCACTAAGGGAGCAGAGGAGAGGTTATTTGTGGTCTCACTAAGCTTCATGTTGGTGGGAATCCATAACTTACTGGGGTAAGGGAACCCACTACTAGGGTTAAAGCATTCATCTTAAAGTGAAGTAATTTACACATTAGGGAACAGGGCATAGGTTATATTTGGGCTTGCAAAGCTTCCCGTTGGTGTGAGTCTGGAGTCATAAATATCAATTGGAACCCCGGACTCCCATCAAAAATCAATGGGAACCCATAACTTACTGAAAAATGGGGAACTCTTATGAGGGTTTTCACGTTTCATCTTAAAGTGAACTAAATTAACAGCCCATGGGCAACATGGGTGTCTATTTACTACGTATCCCGCACAAGAAGAGGAGAAGCATGAATTTTCTTCTTTTTTCTTCTAATTCAATTAGGGCTGTAAGCTGAAAAAAAGAAGAAAACCATTTGCATGGACTCTACTGAATCCCAAAAAGTACTTGAAATCTTATGAAATCACTCAAGCAATTTGCAACAAGAGGCATTAGGATAGGGGATGATAACTTCCTTATACTACTAAGCCCAACAAAGTGAGAGTTGAGTTAGTAGAAGATGGAATATGTAACTACTAACAATGATTTCAGATTTCTCTCCTTACCCCAAACTGTTATGACTGTGCAAATCCATGATGTCACATAAGAATACCTGTTAGTTTTTAGGGAATGGACATGATCAGACACATGGTAAACAATGAAGTGCATGAGTGAAAATACACCTCAAAGGCATTCAGTTATCAGATTTTTTTTACATTGTGCTATTACTGGGAAATGATCGCGGAGAAGGGAAAAAGAATCTTGCCATCAGTGATGAATGGTCAGGGAGGTGATGCTGTATGGACACTTGGGATTTAATGCCATTTAAACTTAAATGACATAAAATTTGATGGAGGGTAAGCCCCTTGATGTTTTTGAAACCCTTAAGAAGTAACATTAACTAACGAGGCTCACAAATCAAATGAGGGCCAAGTGATAGTGGGCAGGACATGATAATGTGTCAATGTGCTTGTGCGTAACACAGTCAGAGACACTCAAGTCACTCATATACTTAGGGGCAGGTGATAGGTAATCATAAGCAAACAAGACCAAAATTAGGAATTGGATGCTATGTAGTTTCATACAAATTGCTTGCAACATTGAACCAGTGAAATTGGTAAATTACAAACTCTCCCCTCCCCCCCCCCAAAAAAAAAAAATCTAAGAAGAAAAAAAGATCGTGTAAACTACTAGATCACTGGGGTTGGTTTTGATGTATACTAGCACAATTTCAGGTTCACTAAACAGGCCCATTCGTATTTAAGTAAAGTAAAAATGTTTAGTTTTGTAGTCCTTGAAGCCAAAAAATGTTTCAACATCTGCTCATGCCGTTTTGGTTTTTTGGGGCAGGGGGAGGGATGTGTTTAGCAGCAGAATCAATTGGATGTTCTGCAATCTGTAGACAATCTTCCAACAATGGGAATCACACATTCAATTGTTTTGTTTGGATTATTGAAGATATAGTAAGATTTATGGAATGTGTTTGCTCTTGCTTTTGGCGCAATGAAATCACCGATTGGTTGCTCATATATTTGTTATTGAGAAATGTTACCATGCATGGGGTTGATACTGTTATACCTTTATAGTATCATGATGGACCAAATCAACTATGCAGGTGTCCATCCAACAGGAATTCAAATCTGTCAAAACTCCTTATTTATATTTTCACAGCAAAAATCATCCGTGTTGCCGTCATTGTCCCAAATTACAAATTTGCCTAAAAACATCACTATTTGGCTGTTCAATCTCAAAATTTCATTATGGTCAAATGTATCTGGCCATGCAACCTTTTGTTCCTATCGGGATGTCCAGGAATTACATTGATTTTTTATACAAAAATGTTGATAAATACCATGGGTCTTCTCAATAATTTCTCCCAAGGTGAATTTTTCTTGAAGTGGTTAGGCATTAGAATTATTGCATTTTATAGTCTACCACCAAACATAAGGCTGGTTGGGGAATTTCAGCTATTCATTTTACTTTGTCTGCCCTTTTTTCCTCTCTATCTGATTGCCTGTGTTTGCAATTTTGAAGGGTAATTCAAATTTTCCAGACAAGGCACCATCGGCTAACTCCCCTTTCTTTCATCAGCAGTCATCTGTGTAAGCATCAACTATACCAGATGTGTACGTGGGCACAACTTTGCTGATAATTCTTTGTACAGACTGTTAAATAACCAGCAAGCTACCATCCTAAAAGGTTGCATTTGCTTTCCTACCATTTGTGACGTGTAGGTAAGAGCCTGCAAAATGTTTTAGAACTGGTGCTTTTCTTGAATTTGTTGAATGCACATTGGTGAGTGACTACCAGCAATTTTTATCTGCTCATCCTCTAATTATCAATTTATTACTGAATTTGCTAGTATTATAAAAAGTCTAATACATTTACTTTCAGTTTGGTTCCCGTTCTTGTGAATGCTAACTTCCACCCTTCACCTTGTTTTCATTACATGACTTTGTTTTTGCGTGTTTGTCGCTTCTCAGTGGTTTATGCTTTTATTTCTTCTTTTCTGGTTGTGTTGTGTATATTCTGTGGTTACGCACTCTTCCATGGACTTGTTTGGACGCCCTTGCCTATAATGCTGACTTGAATTTGCTGCAATTGAGGGCAAAATATGTTCCTATCTTTGTTCCATTCTCAAACAGAGCTGCTTTTGATCTTTGTTAAGCTTTGTTTCAGGAATTCACTTAGAGTTGCCTCGCTTCAGCAACTTTCCAACAATTTCACCCAGTTCAATAGTTTGCAAACCCCACTTCGTTCAAGGAAGCCACTGACCAGAAAGGTGTATATGCATATCTGATTTTTTCCTATCTACTTTGTCCTTAATGAATTGCTCATGTTTATCTGGTAACCAATTTCAGGATGCTGCGGTCGTAAATGAATGGAGATTTTTGAGGTTGAAAGAATACAAGGAGAGCAACATTGAAGTAGAAAATGAAGCTTTTGACCGGTACATGCATAATTTTAGTTTACTGGAGGAGTTGTTTTCCGCAAATTCTACAACAAGCATGCAAACTGAGGATGGCCACTCCACAGAAAATGCTCACTCTGTTGTGGAAGACAGCAATGACAGTAGGATTGCAGTCTTAAAGTCAAAACTTAGATCAAGCCCAATTAGAACTGCAAATTTTAGAAAGCAGATGCAAAACATTGTTGATCATTGATAAAGGAAGCTTTGGAAATTTGACTCACATGATTGTGGCACTCACCTCAGTGATCAATCTGAACTTGCCAAAAGGCCAAAGAAGTTTAAGTCTTGGTGGGCCGAGAGGGATTCAGTCTTGAGTGATCTTATCGATAAGTTGAACATGGCCCAGGAGGACGACTTGAAAGCTTGCTTGGACTTGAAACATCAGCTATTCAATCAATACACCAAGACAAATCAAGTGGAATCTGAAGTAATTGAGACACCAAAGCAGTGGAGTACTAGAATTGACTTGTCATCTAAACCACCTGTTTATTTCCCATCAAAGAGGCTTAGCACTAGCAATATTAATCATGATGTTCTCAAACAAATTGACGCTTGTTTTTCATCCATTGAGGACATAGAAGATCGATGATTTGAGCTGGATTTCCACAGCAGGGAGTTTGTATTTCAGTTAGTTTGTATGCATGATTAAATGGTTTAGTGTTTCTAACTTAAATAGTTACCGGTATATTTGTCATATAAGAAGAGTGTTGACATGGCAGGTGCATGTAAGTGACATGTTATTTTGAAGAAATGTATTTGTTCTGACGCTAATTTGCTACCTGTCCTCCCTCCTTGAGTTTTAATAGGTGAAACTCACTGATTTTGTACAGGCTATGTTCAATCCTACAGTCTATCTCATGGCAATTTCATCAGTTTTTCCATTGATTATGATGTAGTTCAACTCTGTTTCAGTAATTGCATACCTGCATACCACAGGCTGGATTTAATGGGATCCAGAGAGTTATGTATGTACAACAGGTTTGGGATGATGAAATCCACTATATTTTTTCCATTGGCTAATTAGAAGATATGTGACTGCTACTATTGAACTACCTTTGCTGGGAAACAGAGGTTGGAAGAGTTTGGAGGCCTAGAAAGGGCTTTTGGGTATTGACTTTTCTGAAGTTTGACTTTCAAAGGCAACTTCTAGGGTTCAGCATCATAGAAATTTTCTAGTGCAGCCTCCTTGGGCCAACAAAGTTGGTAAATGGCTAGAAAGAGACTTCCAGGCAGGCCATGAATATTGTAAATGTGAACTATGACCTACTCTTGATCTCTTTACACTTCACCTTCTTAGAACTTGGTAAATGGGCTATTGTGTTTTCCAAGTGAGACCATGTCTAATCATCCTGAATGCTTCTAGATATAATATAATTTTTTTCAAACAGCCCGTGCACGATACTACTACTATTACTTCAAGATCTGAGGAGGGTCAGGATTGGTTTGAATGTCCACGGAGATGAAATGATTCTCTTTTGTTTTCAACCGTGTTTTAAGATTCCAATCCAACCTTCGAAAGGGATGGCATTGCTGCAAACTGACATGAAAGACCTACCCCAATATGTTCCACCATGTGCAACAGAAAAAGTAGGCAGATCTTAACCTCAATCTCAAGATTTTTCCTTGGAGAACCAAACCAAACCAAGCCCATATTCATTGTTTATCTTTGAATCAAAGTTAGATATTATTTCAGATGAATGGGTGGTGCATTGATGAAAAGAATCCCAATAAGCTCCATAGGCACAGACCATTGACAAAGAAATTCTATCTTTCTGTATTTTTCCTCAAAAGTTCCTTTAAATCCTCTTGCATTGATGGTTGCTTAATGGGATAGTGCTTTTTTTTCTTGCTTTATTCTCCTATACACCTCTCAACTCACTCCACCTTTCTTGGTGGATCTCTCTCTTTCTAGGCATTTTTTTTTCCCTTGAAACAAGGCTGTCAATACTTTCAATTTCTGTGGCTCTGCACATCTCAACATCACCTTTTCATGGACCTTTTGTATTATTATCAACCCATTATTATGGCCATTGCCTCCAACTTCTTGATCTCAATTATGATCCTTCTAGCCAATATCCACTCATTATACTTAATTTGTTGACCCAGAAAAAAATCAGTGGGAAAAAACAAAAAAATACCCAAATGGGGTGCGTGATCACGAGTTCGAGTCGCAGAAACAATATGTTCGCATGCGGAGGTAAAATTACATACATCTGATCATTTCAAGATCTCTAACGAGAATCTCATGCACTGCACTGTCCATTAATAAGAACATGGCCTCCAACAACTTGATCTCAATTATGATTCTTTCTAGCCAATTCCTATTCATTAGACATTATTGACCCCCAAAAGGATGAAAGGCAAAAACAGAAAGAAAAAAACTACCATGTTTGAAAGAGCATTTGGGGTGAGTGATGTTGACATTGAAAGCCTTAGATCACTCAATAAATAATTAAATAATTTAGGATTTTTTTGACCCACACCAGTAATTCAAAAATCAAAGCTCGGATGTTATTTGCTTTGAAAAAATAAATGGAAAAAATGGGTTTTGTTTTACTAAATTATAAAAACCGACCACGACGATAACATTGCCAACAAATCAACACAATGATCAAATAAATAAATAAATAAAAAAGCAAATCATATGCACAAACTGATTACCACTCTCCTAGGACTTTTGATGGTCACATGCTGGAGCCTTTGTTGATCAAATCAAGTTGATTAGATTAAGAAAATATCACACGATGACGAACGATGATTATGTTGGAGATAAGCATTAATTAAAACACTAAATAACAATATCACATGGTATTGGGGATTTCCAAACCCACTAAATATAAAGAAACTACATGATAAAATAAGTTGTGATGTGACTATTGATTAAATAAGAAGGTTTAGATTGGGAAGGAAGAAGCATCATCATCTTCTTCTGTGATGTTAGGCTATTCTCTCTTTGAAAAAGTCTTTCCATATGTATCAGCAGAGAGAGAAAGTTATAGATTCACCAGGATTGTGCACTATAGTACAATAAAGAGAAGTGAATTGATGCCATTTTGTGATGCTAATGGTTGATGGTCTGTACTATGCTATAAAAGCCTTCACGAGGGGGTCGTGATACCTAAAGTGTCACCACTTGCCATATTTTAGATTTTTTTTTTCCGGGTTGGGAAAGGATTTAGATCGTCGACATAGCATGAATAAGGGTGTCAAAATATGGTACGATCAATTAACACAACATGAAATTAGAAGATTTGTTTATTCCTTAACTCATATGTTTTGTAAATGAGTAGACGCGACACAACACAATTAATAAACAAAATTGGTATGGGTAAAGTCAATTAAAAGAAATATACGACATGACTCGTGTATATACCGGTTATATACGATACGAACCCGATATGATTAATAAATGAATCAGATATGAGTGAAATATTTTTGACATGAACCCACAAAGATTCAATATGAATTTGCTTCACCCAACACGATTGACAGGTCTAATGTAGAGATTATGCCCGATGAATCTATACTTAGTTTTTGGAAAAAGTAAAAAATGAGAAAGAAAATGATGAAACTAATTGTTCATGTCTCTTGACTTAGGTTGAGGGGCTACTTTTGAAAGCAATTTAAAAACAAATATTGAGTTCATCGATCAATGCATTCCCCCTTTAAGAATAAGGTGGCTTCTTTTGTAAATTTTTATCATGTTTGAATAAAATGATAAGCTGTTCAATAAAATTCACCCACCACCCCCCCAAAAAAGATTGTTTTGTAAAATGTACCACATAGCATGTGAATTTCTTTGTGTATGTATTTCTGGTATTACTATTTCATATATAGATTGGAGGTTGAGCCTACATAGATGGTAATTGACAAGTGGTATTTTTGTCCAATATACCATTGACTCGAGTTCGGGAATTACACTACAAGAAAAATAGTAATTGTCGGCATTTAATCGCCGGCGTTAGTGACAAATGCAGTTTAATGGGTTTACCCATAATTGGTCCTAATTAAAATCTCTAATTACCAGCGTTTAAGTAAACACCACTAATTTCTGACGTTTTCTTAAACGTCACAAACTCGTTTAAAATAACACTCCCACCTTTTATTTTCTTTGACCCTAACCCTAATCTTTCCCCCCAAAATCGATTAGGCTTAAAATCAACCTCTCCGATATAGATGTAAGGTTAAAATCTTTCAGACCTCTTTATAGATGAAAATTTTATGCACCGAGTCCGGCCAACCAAGTGGTTGAGTTTTTGACCTCCAAGGTTAAGTCACAATTAAATGAATAATCTTAGTGCTCATAATGCACTTTAAGCATAAAAACAAACTTCAATACAACATAGAATGGCCGGTTTGCTTCGGCTAAAACCCTTTGACAAGATTGATGAAACTACATTATTGGAACATACGTTTGACGACTCCGAATAGAGCCAATTAATTAAGCTGAGTTTTAGCAAACTTCTAAGTTGAGGAAGTCGATGTTTTTCTTAAAAAAAATTCCATGACAAGTAAGACTAAGTCTAGCCTCCCAATCTAGACCTCATCTTAAGGATGAAAGTGACCTAAAAATGACATTCTAGGGTCTTTTATGCCAATCTTAGGAAACAATCCAAACAATTTGTACAAATCGAGTAATGTTATTTGAACCTAATTTGTTAACCTAATCACCCATTGTCATTGGATTGATAGTGGTAGTCTCCCTATTGGTTGATATCCGCTACTAATTCAATGATTATGATGTATTAAATAAACAAATTAAGTTCAAATACCATTTTTCGTACAAATTACATGGTCCATTGGGGGATTTAAAGCTCCCAACACATCAATTTTAGGTCTGTCAAAATTCGACACGACACGATTAACCGACACGAATTAAACGGGTTTGGGTGAGATCTTAACGGGTTTGGGTGGTAAACGGGTTGACACGCCAAACACGTTTAATAAACGGGTCGTGTTCCGGTGAGACCTGTCAAACCGTTTATCACACGTTTACTCGTTTAAATAAAATTAATATAATAATAAATTAATAATTATTTTAAAAAAAATTAGCAAGAAAAAAAGAAATAAAGAAATCAATACAAAAAAAAATTAAGTAAAGTAGTAGTTCAAAGACAAAGGAGATGAGATGTGGAGCACTTCAAAGACAAAGGCAAACTAATGCCTTTTGTTTTTGTCCCACATTGAAAAATGAGGGGAGATGGGGAGGGTTGAGTTGCTTATAAAAGGCAATGACCTCTTTCATTTTTTTTTTAAGCCTTCAAGTCTGTTTTTTATAAGATTTGCTAAAAAATCCTCTTTTTTGAGGTAAATACAATTGACAATAAAAAAAAAGTGCAGCATTAAAATTTGTTGATATAATTTTTTTAAAATTAAACGGGTTAAACGAGTCTTGTCGTGTTACTCGTTTATTAAATGGGTCGTATTCGTGTTGAGATTTTTCACCCGTTTATTAAACTTGTCGTGTACGGGTTTACATATTTTTCACCCGTCACCCGTTTAACCCAACACGTAACCATTTAACCCGACACGTTTGACACCCCTAATCAATTTGTCCTCGCCATTACATTGCCAAAGATAATATTCCACCTAGAAATGGCTTATTCCCTAAGTTCAAGACACAATTTGATTAGTTGATTCGTGGACAATGCATGAATAGACAAAGATGGCAGGCTTAGGTCAAGAAAAAGCATGTAAGGGAATAATCCAACTATTAGATACCCAACACATTGGAGATTTTATGTAAAAGCCATGTCCAAAACCATGTAGTGAATGCTGATGATCTTGATGATAAAAATTATGTTACTAATAACAAATGATTGGCAACACCGATAATTACAATAATAAAGATTGATGACTTCCTAGTAATATTGGATTGGATTAATTGGTTTTTGTCCCCCTTAAACCATTTGTGAGGAGACCTTGTGTCACAATTGGAAAATTTAAGCACACCCAAGGTTACGATCCACCTATTACCAATACGTTTTGCGTTGGATGCTTCAATACTAGTGTCATATATATATATATAGATAGATAGATAGATAGACACACACACATAGTTGAGTGTGCAATGTGTCTAGCATAGTTGAGGGGCCAAAGTGCAATCAAGGCCATAATCAAATGGGATAAAGGGTAATTTGTGTTAATCCTCAACTTTTTCTTACAATGGGGTCCTCTTTGTTGAGTTAATCTAAAGGAGAGCAACAGTTGGGGATAGTGATTTGAGTCTGAATATTAAAAAAACCTGTTTCTCCTAGAATGCTTGGCATTTTATACATATATCAACAAGAAAGATAGTGATAAACACTGATCTGGGGGAACCACCAAAACTGTGAATCTACATCATTAGAAGACAACGATGCCCCTATCAGACCACTTATAAATGCAAGGGGGTGGCAGATTTAGTGGACAATTACATATACTTATTAATTTATATGATAAGGCAATAGTACCGAGTATCCAAATTCATCTCCAACCATTGGTTTTAATTTGGATGACTTGCAATTACTAATTGAAAAAATAAGAAAAAAAAAAAAACTTTAAGCAATTTAGAATCTTATTGAATGAAAAGTAGAGGTATTTGGTATCGTAACGAGACTTATTTATGTAATATATAAAATATATGTTTATGCATTTGCATGCATAAAGGGTATCAAGTGGCAGGAGGAAGAGGGTTCGTGCAAAGGACGACTATGGGTGAGGTTGGGAAACTGCACATAGAGATCAGCGTATCCTCCTTGGAAGAGCATGCAATAAGTGAGCGTTGTCGGCATTTACTATAAATGCAATAATGCTCAAACAAAGTTGCTAAAAGCTTGGTATTACCAAAAAGATTAAAAAAAAGCTTTGTATTCTAACAATCTTGCCTGCCTAGACACAGAGAGAGAGAGAGGGCATGTGTGTTATGTTTTTCTTTGGAGGGTTTAATGTACTAGGTAAAAACTAAGGTCCAAGAGATATATGAATGATAATGCTTGGCCTGTTAGTATTTCAATCTGTCGCGCTCCATGCTATCATGTGTAAAACCACACAATTAACCTAACCCTAAACGAAACAATAGATCAAACAAGAGACTTATGGAAACAAATAAACCGAGTTGTTCATGAACTGTTTAGGATCAGTTTTTTAAAAAGTTTTTCTTTTATTTTTTTGACCGGGAACTATTCTTCTCTTTATAACCACCTAGAGATACCCACCTTATTGTTAGTTTGTCCACCGACAATATTAGTAAAACAAGGCTTAATCTACAAGATTAATGTATCAATCATCTTCATTAATGAATTCATGAGATGACTAATAGGGAAAGGAAGAGATGAAGATATTATTTCAAAATGTCAGCATATGTAGTTGCCAAAGGTCAGTATGACAATAAGTACCAAAAACAATGGATGCATGTGTACTGAGTTATGTACTGGTGTATTTCACATGTCCTCAGTCACATGTAGAGCACATGATAGGCTTCATTTGAATTGCCACCATATTTATAAGTATTCAGGAAGATAAGGTACATATGCCTACAAATTGGGTGGGAGTGGGAGTGGGGGTGGGGATGGGGATGGGGGGTGGGGTGGGGTGGGGATGTAATCCCCCTAAAGAGAACAATTAAGTTCCAAAAAAACAAAGGGTACAAGTTTAATGGCCTCTTTTGAATTTGGTTTCCAACAGTGAAAGGAGTATTGGACATAAACATGCATGTTCCCTAGCTCATATGTCAAATCCTTTTCCAAATACATCTTTTTATTTATTTTATCCTTTATCTTCTATATACCTTAAATTATTTTCTCTTGGGAGTTTTATTTGTTTTTCGTTAACTAAATAGAACATCTATCGAATCATTAATCCCTGCTCGTTAATATACCACCAAAAAATTCTGATTTGGTTGAGACAAGGCTCTGTAAAAAATTATCATTTTTTTTATTTTGCTCAAAGAATTGCAAAATAACAACAAATTGTTAATCCCGTTTTTATCAAATAGTCGTTTTCGGATAAAAAGTTGAATTACTTTAGGAATGACTAATTAAGAATTCAAGTACTTCATCCTAATAAGTTGGCAAATTTATATATAAAAAAAAAGGCGAAAAAAATAATTCTTTTTGAAAAGAATGTTATGCTTAAATGTATGTATTATGTAATGGCATGTTTGGCACGACAAGTGTTACATGGATTCAATTTTTTCAAAAACATTATTGATATGGACCCGGTTATTGGCTCCACACGCCTTCTAACAGTTAAACCACATAGCAAATTAAGGATGGACTTCTTTAACTAGCTTGGTGGGTAGTTGAGAATCTTTTTCATAGTCTAATCTCATCATAATTAATGAGAATTTCTTTTCTTTATGAAACTTTTTGACAATTTGGTTTTGAACTTTGGGTGGTTGTGAACTTGTAAAATGGGGATATATATATATAACGGCCGACAAAAAATTCAAGAGAAAAGTATGGGTATAGGTGACAAATAGTAAACCTAATTAACAATCATGTCTTCTTGTATAGTATTTCTAGAATCCGTGTCTGCATAAATATGAATACAAAATAACACGCAATACTAGAAAATCTTTCGAGATGTGAGAGAAATTGTTAGATGTGAAAGCATTGTCATGGTCTCGTTTCATTGAATGTCACTTTTGTTAGTATACTTTGAGAGTATTTGGATATGTCTTGAACTATATTATACATTTATGTTTTTTTTTTTTGAAATAACATTTTTATTTATTCAAAAATCAATGGCAAACCTCATTTTGTTTTTCTCATTTGTTAGGCTTAAAATGACGATGATGGTGGGTTCACCAGGGTCCACCTCTCCGCCAATTTCACAAGAATTGAAAGATCTTCTAATTCTTTTTAAATGACCGGGATCTATACACAGCAGATTCGGTTGATTCAAAGAATATTCAAGTAGGGTTATTACTCAAAAAAATAGCTTGCTATATGATCAGAATATGACGACTCCACTTTACTAAGCAAAACCCATCCCTTAAGGCTTAAGCTATAGGGTTGACAAGTATCTCAAGCCTAAGTTGAGGTCAAAGTACGCTGGCTTGATACCAATGAGTCATAAGGTTAAGGGGGTCATGTAGAATTAATGCACCTTCCATTAATTTAATGATCATTTTGTGTCAATTTGGTGTTTGGGGGGGGGGGGGGGGGGGGGGGTGTTGGTTACTTATGGATTCCAAATAAACAAGACCTTTAGATGTGTGTATTCTGTTAAACCTATTAAAAATAAAAGTAATGTTATGGTTATCAAGTTTCTTACCAATTTTTCATCATAAGTGATGTGTCATAATCTCCATTATTGAATATTAATGAGACCCACTTATTTAATGATGAAAACTGTGTCGTATCACTTGAGATGAAAATTTTGGTAAAAAATCCTGATCAGCATTAACAAATACCATCAACTCCCTATGCATTTGAGATATCATTTGGATTCTTAGCATTGAGAGAGAGAGAGAGAGAGAGGATTCAAAATTCAAAGGATGACAAACGAAGGGTGATGGTGGGAAGTGGGAAAAGGAATGGCCTAGCTTGGAACAGCTAAGATTGAAACATGACACCCCGTTTGATTAATCCTATTAAATGGAACAAATTAATACTAATAAAAGATAAGCTTGTTCTCCTGTATGATCAGTCACATTACTTCATTTTCTTCATTTTTTTTAACTCTGGTAGGTAAGAAAGAGAAAGGCAAGAGAGTGAGAGGTGATTAATTTGATATGGGAATATGTGCCAAAGTAAGTGTAAGATGAGAGCACAAATGATGGCAAGCAAGAGAGGGTCAAGACAACTCAAGGAGAGAACAAAGCAACGTGGGGGCACAGGAAAGGAAACACTGACATCCATTTGCTTTGAGAAGAGGTGGTACTAGATGGGGAGGACTTTTTTTTCGGTCTCTAGGGGGGAGGACTTTGATTGCCCATTTCTTAATAATGTTGGTTGTGGGTGGTACTGGTTAGGAGATATGTGTTGAAGAGGGAGTTGAATAATTGAATTGACCCCTCATCCATGACTTTGTCTACACCTATCTAATGTTATTAATGGTAAGGTTGATAATCGAACTGAACATTGTGAGTTCGAGTCGAGTCTGTCGAGTTCATTTTTTTAAACGAGTCAAAAATATTGTTCAAGCTCTAATCGTTTAAAAAATGAACCGAGCCCAAAACAAGTCTAACCCGAATATCTCGACTATTTTACATATGAATGAGCCGAGCCTTATAGGCTCAAATTGTTTAAACTCGACTTGTTTAAAACACGAGTCAAGCCCGAGTTGAGTCTTATCCGAGCCGAGTCCGAGTAATTCGACTCAATTATCAGCCCTACTAAATGGGTCTTATAGTATCATGTTTTTAAGTCGGCCAAGTCCTTTTATGTCAAAACTTAACTCATCCAATTTATTTGAAGTTATGTATAAGTCGTGTTTAACTAAAGTTTGTGTTAACTCATTAAGTAAGTAAGTTTGACGGTTTATATTCTATTTAGGAAAATGCTACATAATCCAAATGAAACCTAAAAATTAAAACTCAACATACATATCATCCCTTGGATGAGTGTGGGATGAGTAGGCCCCATTGAAAAAATTAATGGAACTCACTCATCCAATGAATGATCTGCATTTGAGTTACAATTTTTTAAGTTTCATTTGAATTTTGTAGTATTGCTCATTTATTTATGACCGAACCTTTAAGTCTTAACTTATACATAGTAACTTTGTGTTGATTTTATGTTGAAACTTGGTAGATTGTATCAAGTATTCTCATGCACATATCTACCAAGTTTCAACAAGAAAATATGTGCAAAATATCTCCCCCTCCCACACCAATAATATATCCCACTTTAGCTTTTTCCATATCTCAATGATTCTGTCCTTTGTATGAAGTTTCTCCATTCATAGGAAAAATTACAAAGTCACAAATTACAATCTCACCCTTCATAGTAAAAGTATTCTACAAGAAAAGCATGGCTCTCGATCCCCTAGAAAGCTCCTTATTAATGTTTGGTAAAAGGACATCTCTATGAGTTCCCTCTCTTCTTTTCGATCTTCATTGGTTAATGTACCTATTAAGATTTTCAGCAAACATTGCGTGGAAACTAGCTGGCCATTAAATCAATTACTTAGCTACTTCTACCTTTGATATTTTCATATTTTCCCCTTCTTTAGGGGTTTGGTATTGAAAAGTATTTTTTAGTATCGTATTTTGACTTTCGACCAATACAAATGCACCACATATACAATGTTTTTATTTTATGATTTTTCATTACTTTATTATTTTTTAATCAGTGGTTGCAGATCATCCAATTTAAATCGATGATTATGATTAATGGAAGCATAATAATAACTTCGATACCGTAACCTTACCTGCTTTGGGAGCCAATGAATAGTCAACATTGGTAATCACCATTGAAAAAGAAATGGGGTAGATGAGCATGCACTATAATGTTTTTGAACCTTTCTACAAGCAATATAGAAGTTGGGTTCCATTAGCATATGACACTTGAAAGGGAAAAATAAAATAAAATTAGGGTTTTGAATACAACCTCTGACCCCACATGGCATGTATTCTTTATTTTCTGGGTACACCTGGTGGGTGAACATGTTTAATTTCATATACTTCTCCCATTTTTTTTTACTTTGAAAACAAAAAGGAGAATTGTTTTCAGAAAATGACCTCAACCAAACATGCCACTCTTACCTCAGTTGAAAGTGACTTGGTAATATAAGCCCTTCTAATGAAGCCAAACTCATGTGAAAGGCCGGGTTAAATTACGTGTATCGAAAAATTAATTTTATTTGCAAAATATTATATTATTTTATTATTTTGCGATAAATGATTTCAAATACGTTAACTCAAGATGAGATCGAATATTTTTCGAGATGACATCAAAAAATTAATTGTCGGTATCATAATTTAATCCGTGAAAAGCGTACCCATAAAAGAGTACCTCAGCAAGAACCAAGGGAAATAACACAAAAGTGACAGAAATGAGGATACGAGTTGGTGTACTCCATTTGAACAGTCACAAGAAAAATCTAGAAGAGAGAGAATAAGTTTTAGTTGTTTTCACCCATCTTTTATCTTTTCCTTTTTGATATATATATACACCTAGAAAAGGTGACAAAGAAAAGATGCCCTAGATTTTCTTTTTTACTAGAACTTTGAGGTGATTATTGTTTGTTTGTAAGCTTTGTTGGGTTCTAAGCTATGAAAGCAGCGAGAATCATCACTGTGAATTAAAGAGGTTATTTCCTTGTTCTCTGGTTCTGTATGTCTATATGCTTGTCTGACGCATCAATGTTATTAATGCTTCTCCTACTCCTACGAGTGTGTGTGTGTGTGTGTGTGAGAGAGAGAGTTATATATAATTCATAGTGTTACACGTCTCTCTGAGTTCTGATCTTTCAAGCATTATTATTGAGAGTGCTGATGTCTGAAGAAACATGCAGACGAGAATCCAGGCCTAAAAACACACACACACCCCGAGAGAGAGTGAGAGAGAGAGAGAGAATATCAAAGTATTATATATATAAAATGAAATTTTAAGTGCATGCACACTCCTCAAATCCAATTGTAATCTCCGTTTGCACTGTTAATTGGTAAAACCTTCAAAATCTGAATATTTCATCACACAACTTAATTACTGTTTAGTTAGGTTTTAGTGGTATACATCCATCAACTCATTACTACAAGGACTTGACGCACCCGTAAAATTATTGTATTGTGTTATGTGTAGCGTGGGTTTGTGTCAAAAAAAAATCTCAAAATGTAATATATAACTGTATATGCATTTATATATATTTGATACTCTCTAAACCTTGTAATGACGGGAATTTTTTGCACTTTATTGTTCTTCTTTTGCATTAATCAACTAGTGTAGCACTAAATTAAAAACATAAGTCCTAATTAAAATTGCTCACTAAATGTCATAATTGTTGAATCAACAATATTACAGATTGGATACCAGACACCGATGAATTTAAGGGAAGGAGAGCGGAGGGCTCGTCCCCCTAGAGTCGAGAAATCCTATCATACAAAATAGTATTTGATAAGTGACTCACAATTGATGTGAATAAGAATTAAAAAAATTAAATTTTTACCACAAGGAAATAAAAATTTAAAGTTAACAACAATTGGAGCAAATCTTAATTAGATATTTCTTCCATAACTTTTGTGGTTGTTTTCAAGATTTCTGGTAGCCATATATATATATATATAGAGAGAGAGAGAGAGAGAGTATAGCTCAAAAAGAGCCTATAATTTGAGGCTATGGTGGAAGGATTTGATAGGTGCTCTTTAAATAATTCTTAGTTTCGATTCATGTTTTTTTTGGAATCTCAATTCCGATTATCCTATTTTGTGAATTGTTGGAGATGCCAACTCCATTAACCAATATTGGTGGCAATTGATTGAGACGTCTACCACCCTTTTGTGAAATTTCTTATGAGACCATGCATAGTTCTCCCATAATTTAAACACTTTGTTCATCTATCACCGATGGCTAGAAATAGTCAAGCATGTGCAGCAAGTAAGTATATATATATATATATATATATATATATATATATATATATATATATATATATATATATATATATATATATATATATAACCTTTTTGTGCCATTGGGTATCTAGGTGTTCGATCGCAACCCTTGACGTGGGTGAGGCCATCGCGCATTCCGTGTAATTTAATTTGTGGATATACAGAGGCACTAATCTTAATCAAGTTCCTAAAATGCCCAACAATCTCATAGTAGTGTGACAGGAGGCTTGAGAGTGACGATACAGCCATTGCATTAAATTAGTATCTGCTTTGTCAAAAGAATAGGTGCCCCAGACGGCCAACCCCTCTCTCTCTCTCTCTCTCTCTCTCTCTCTCTCTCTCTCTCTCTCTCTCTCTCTCTCTCTCTCTCTCTCTCTGCATATGGAAGAAACAAAGAAAGAGAGAGAAAGAGAGATGAGTGAAAGCTAGTTGAAATTATTATATTCTCTTGGCACCATTGTAAAAGATGAGGACTTCTCTTGTTTGTGTCCAAGTCAACATAGTGCCAAGAAAAACACTCATTCCATGGAAATGGCCACCCATGGCTGGCTTCATTCACCTTCTCCCTTTAGCAGCCCCCTCTGTCTAGCAAAACTAGCTGGTCCCATATAAATAAAATAATATATATGTATGTATATTTCTTGGGTTTGTAAGTGTGGACAAGGCTCTCTAGGAAGGGTCGTGGGTCGTACCTTGTGGTGTCCAGTGGTTAGCAGGAAAGGTGGTTGCAGCCATGAGCTCATGGTTGGCTCTGCATCATAGTCATAGCAGCTCATCACCCCCATCCAATCCATTATTAATAGACCAAAATCGCTTTCTTTCTACGTGTCTCTCAAGATGTATGTTCCTGTCATGACATTTCTTTGCCCATTCAACCCCATAAAAACCAAAGACAAAAAACTATTTTCACAAAAAAAAATTGAAAAACGGAAAGAAATAGAGAGAAATTCATAAAAAAAACAAAAAGAAAGAAAAAAAAATTCTCCATGCTTGATAAATGCTGGGAAAAGCCATTTCCGAATTCGTTTAAAACAAACACTGTCTAAAAAGGATTTACGAAAGTTGACAGTGTTTTGTTTAGTTACAGGGTGTCCAAGTTTATGCCGACTACTCCCTCGAGTTCAGCGGCTGACCACTATGATTTGAACTAGGTTAGAGTATGTCCTAAAAGGAGAAAATGTGATATTAAGGGACCTTGTACCTTTCATATGGCATTTTGTGAACGTTTCTGAGATGAACGTGCTTACTGCTCTGGGTAATTCCAAGAACTTCTCAGTATCAAACAAGCCAATTTGAATCATGGTGGTAATAGGACAGTTCATTCTACCTCAAAGTTGGTCCCACAATGCACCTTAATTGGGGCTGACCCACTAGCTAGAAAAGGGTAGTGCTCTTGTTAATGTTTCAGTATCGTATTTGTGTGTGAAAATCTACAACTAAACAAGCTTGTCACAATGCAGTTGTGCTGATGTGGGAGGTACAGTACCCATTTTATGTGTATGATCATGCCTGTGTTCGTAATTGTTTATTGTGGGACCACTGATTCTCCTATTTATTGCTTTTGTTCTTAAGCAGCTCCATATATTTTATGAGTTAAGGGTCTACAAATGAACGTGATAAACCTCATGAGTTATATGACTAAATATTTCAGTATCCCACCCCCTGCTTGAATGCAAAAATAATACCAACGGTCGTACTCAGTGCACAACTCTCAACTATAGTTGGGTAGGAAGAGATCAATTGTATGCGGACTTATTCCAATTTTGAGAGTCTTTTTATTTTTTAGGAATTCCAGCTATCCCAACCTTTCGGGTTGGACTAATGCTGGACCCACGCGCAAATCTGGCTCTCCACGCATAGGGGGTAAATCTAGGACCAGTGGCCCCAATGAGTGTTTACACCTACTAAGTTTTGAACCCTTGACCGGTACCAAGTGACCCTTGAACCACTAGGCTAACCTCTTGGGCTTCAATTTTGAGAGTCTTGTCTTAAGCTATCGTGTTTTACACAATGCCATTATCCATTATTACTCTCCTAAAAGCTTAATGATGTTTTGTGCTAAGTAAAGTTTTCCTGTATTTGTTCTCAATCAGATATGATTAATATCTTGCTTAATTTGATGAAGTGATGATCAAATTTCCACTTTCATAAATGAAAATTTGAGCTTATTTTATATATTTGTTGTAAATGACAACATATTACGTATATATTGACAGTTCAGTATACAAGGTTTTCGCTTCTATGGGGTTTACATATATTTTTATGAGTCAAATTTGTGATGCTCGGATTGCCATGGAAGAACTTTATTCGCGCCGGGTATTGAATAAAGATGTTTCACAGGGAATCAGTAATGGTGAAAGCAAAACCCTAAATGGGACCTATCGATGGCTCCAAAGGTGTGACCATAATGAATTTAGGGGGACAGAGATTGCAGTTAGAGCTTTTGATTCTTGGCAGAAAAATAAAAAGACCCACCAAACCCCACACTTTGATGTTGCTTCCCCCTTACCTCATGAGGTCCTTTTTGCTTCCTGCTGCTTCTTGTGACTGACATTATTATCAGAAGAGATGCCCAAGTACTTGCATGGCTCACATATAATTAACACCACCCACCTTCCTCTTACTGACATTATCATTAATAAATGTTCAACCTCTCTATTGCTTCGTAATTTTGTCTTGTCACATTGTATTGTATTTCATGTCGCATTTTCAAAAAAGATATGTAAACACAGTGCTAGGGTTAAGAATCACTCAATCGGTTTTCAAATGTTGTTCTACATCGTGTTTGTTTTCAATTTATTACTTGCATAAGCAGTGTAGATTCTCCAATTTTAAAATGAGCTCTCAATTTTTAATTGTCTAAATTTAGTCAGTAAGCCATGTTATCAGTTCCCTTGTACCCAACTGTTCATGTAAACTAAGGGAGAAAGCCACGATACCTGCTTCAATTTTCCCCTAAACCCTAAAGTTTCATTAGATTTTCCGTTTCTCTCATGAGAACTGATAGAAGGGGTTGAACTATGATTTACATATCTTAAAGACTAAATCAAGATAATTGTAAAATATATGCTATTTACCCTTTATGATTGAATTCTTACATTTTGTGAAATTTTGGAACGAATTTGTCATAGTACTGGCATTAATACTATGACAGTAGTACTCATTATAAATAACAGCAGAGTGAAAATGTTGGTACTCGTTATAAATAACCATCCTTCTGATTCCTTCATAATGATGCATGGCAGAAGACACCTTAGAGTTTGGCTCCACCCCAACCTTGAGTAGTTATGTTGTTCTTTCTGAAAAAAATCTTAATCTTGGCAACATGAACTAGTTATAAACTCAGATATCCTGAGTTCAAATCTTGACAACTCTTTGGGACAAGCCATGAAATATTTATTTTTTATGAATACCTTAGTCCCAACGTGAATTGTTTGTCTTTGACCAGACCGGAGAGAGATTGGTCGAGATGCGAGTAAGCTAACCTAGACATCCCTGACTGTTGAACAAAAAAAAAAAAAAAAACCTAATCAATCTATAATGTGCTACATTAAAGCTAAATACATCTTTTTGGGGGGTATTTGTAATAACACAATCCAATTGTATGTAATACATCAATTTTGAGTGGCGCCTCAGAGGATTTAAAATGTCTCATAACAATTCATAAAGTATTTACATATAGAACCTATCAATCTTCTCCAATCAAGCAATATGGAACTAATAGATGGTCTAGATACCTCACCAACCTTCACGTTTTACCTTTTCTCAAGGCTTTTTAGACTGTTGGATGGTTGAACTTCCAAATTGATAGGGATGTAAATAATGTTTGTCCAGTGCACATTATAGAAGTTTGATGCTGAATACAAACGTTCTTTATTTTTTCAAAATGATTGAAAATGTAAAAGGTCTTTATACAACCATAATTTGGGGTGTAATAATTAATGACATGAAAAAAACCCCTTTTAATAATAACTCAATGTCGTATATAGTGTACAAGCCTCTCGCTTATAGCAAGATCTGAAAGTGGTAAATTGTAGAAACTTTACTTCCATTTTGTACAAGTGAATTCTCCGACTTAAACTTGCAATACATCACTCGGATGAATGAACACTGTTGATCAATACATTTCCAACCTCTACGCTCTTAAGATGAACTATAGAATCTAAGTTATGTTTTCAATCTTTAACATGCATTATGTAGAGTTATATATGTGCAACCTGTTTTTCCCATTAGCACATCTTACCCAAGCCTCAAAAAATGAATTGAAGAGAGAGAGAGAGAGAGAGAGAGAGAGAGAGAGAGAAGCCAAGGATGTGTGATTATCCATCTGCTACAATAGCACCACTATAAAGCAAAAGGTGAGTCATGCATGCCTAGGTATTGTTTTAGGTAATAGTTCATTGAATTGTCCATAAACAAACATAGTATGCCATCACTAATACACCATTATCTCAGCTGTTAGTTCACATTACATTCATGAAAGATAGGATAAGATCTTATATTATTCATTTTTCTGATATCATGCTAATCGAGACTAGCTAAAGATTAGTTGCACTATGATTCCTTTTGGAAAATCAAATGCTTGTTTAGATCAACTTGCCAAATATTAGGTGAAGGCAATATATACCAAATTTTGCCTAGTAGGTCTAGGCTAACTAAAGGAGCACATTTTTTAAATCTAAACAATCTGACATAATTTTATGACCTGATATGTGTCAAGTGATACACTCGCAGTAAAGAAGTCGATCAATTATAATTATAATAATGCTATTGGATCACATTAACCGTGTATCACTAGGTCAGCAAAAATAAGTTAGATTTTTAGGTTTCAATAGCATTTCTCTAACTAAATTACTAGATGTACGACATTATTTAGTTAATTAAGCTACTGCGAAACGCGTTTTTTCGGGTGGTTTATGTTCTCATTCCTTCTAGGAGAAGAAAATAAAAAAGGAGAAAAACACAATATTAGGGTGGATTGAGATATCTCATGTCATGGTTAGGAGTGCTTTTTGGTGTGAGAGAGAGGGTTGGGTAGTGGGTGGACTGTAGAGAAGTGGTGGATGTGTGGAATGAGAATGGTGCCATGTTGAAAAAACAAAACAAAGTACAAGAAAATTAATGGGGGGAAAGGAAAATGATAAGAGGAAGAGAAGGAAAACCCTAGAAAATGTAACTGTTGTCAGGGGGTGTGTGGGTAAAAGAAATTGGTGGGGAATGGTTGGATTAGGATTAAAGAAATGTCTTAAGTAAAGTAGGTGATTTCTTTACACTTCTTGGAAATGATGATTCTCTTTTTATTCAAATTCAACCCATAATGAGTTAAAAGAAACTTGTAATAATTATAAACACTATTAATTTCTACATTGTGAACTAAAAAATATCGGATTAAATTTATTAAAAAAATTCGCATACAGTAATAAGATTAAATATACCCAACCCTCTAAAAACCTTATAATTACAAGAGACTCGTTCACCAAACTTCGTTTTCTTTATTTAGCTCATTCATTGCCTAGATTGAATTCTTAAAAGAAAGTCTTAACTTTCAAATATACATGATAAAGAATCACTTAGGGTAATGCTATTAACTTTATCACCAATGAATATAAATAACAGAATAACTTGGGTGGCAAGTATGATTCTTGTGGCCAGAAAGACAAGAAGATGTTGATGGAATACTGAATTTTAGCCCTCTTCTTGATATTTGTCAGCCAATATGTCATTGCTTTGAATTGTTTCCTAGCCCAATCCCCAAGCATAAGCTCAATTTGCTTTAAGGAGAAAATTCCAAGGGGCATCTAGAAAATAGCTCTAGGGTTCTAAAAATTGTCATATTACAAATCGAAGTTGACTTGAACAGTTATGAATACATCATCCTTTGCACCTAGTTTTGTAAGACATGACATTGTCCTTTGGCAGGGTTCCCTTTTTTTTTTTTGGTATTACTGTTTAGCTTTCAGGTCAATTTATGTGTATTACGATTAATCTCTTCTTCGGTTCGATCACTGGAGAATTTATAAGGGATAAATCTCTCATGTTTATCCCTCATTATTTAGCTTCAAAGAAATTGTCAAGTTTTGAACTTAAAATATCTTGATTTACCTCTCATCTCTGTATCCACTGTCTACCCCTTGGAGTTGGGGTTCCCTATTTGCAAGCTCTTTCAAGTGGGACAATACAAGGTTATTAACCTAGTTAATTCTGAGTTTATCGAGAGTGCTTGTAACGATGAAATTATTAATATAGTAACATTTGATATTACTTAAACAAAATGATGGTTTTCGACATGCTTTTGGGTAATTTATGAACATTTTTTTTTGGGTAAATTATTCAGGAACATTTCCCAAAGTGTTGAAGGCGAATAACACGTTGAAGGCAATAAAAAAAATAGCATTTTTATTTTCCTGTAAATCGGTATCACTTAAAAAACTTCAAAAACGTAATGTAAGATTTTTAATCTTTAAGAGGACAAAACGAATAATTTATATTCTTTCGGGGTAAAAAACCTTATTTGGCCCCTCATGGAGGTGTGCATAGACATACATACATAAATATATATATTAATACATTAAATTAATAAATTAAGATTCAATACTATTTTATATATATATATATATGTGTGTGTGTGTGTGTGTGTGTGTGTGTGTGTGTGTGTGTGTGTGTTTCTCCTTTAACCATCTAAGCGGAACAACAAAGCAATACACAAACAAGAATGCAAAAAAAGACAGAAAGAAAATGAAAGGCTGTCTGTCATAAGAGGGAGAGAAAAATAATGAGTTATGGAGTTGGGTGCGAGAGGTCTGAGTGTGCACATCAGATTGCGTATATATATGCATGAGAGAGAGAGAGAGAGAGAGAGAGAGAGAGAGAGAGAGAGAGGGTTTTATATATTACCGTGCAGGCTCGTGTTAGTGTGGAGAGCTGAGAGATGATTAATGGGTTATGGTGGTGGGGTGGGGGGGAGGGGTGTAGAACTGTAGAAACAGACCCTTGTGGGTCCTTAAGCAGGGACAAATTGCTTGATGCCATTCCAAGCACTCTCTTTCACATTTTCTACTCTTTTCTTTTTCTCTTTTTGGTGGCTTCTCTCTTTCTTTGTCACCCCCCCCCCCCCCCCCCCAAAATTAATTAAAGCAAACAACAACCTTCTTGGTTTTGGAGTAGATTATCGATACCAACTCTACTTTCTTGTGCAAGTTTCAATCTTTCTTTTTTATTCCTCTTCCACCTCTAAATTTTTACCGTTCGAACTGATGTTTGACAAAAACAATGACTATTGCAAATATTGTCTTGTCAAAATCAAACTTGGGTTTTATTCAAGTCATGGAATCAAGTCTCACCAATGCATCGTATTCATCCATTATTCTCTTTAGATGCTCTTTTTTTTCGTATCGTGCATATTCATTCCCTCTTAGTCCTCTCTTTAAATGCTTCATTTTACTCGTATTGTGTAAATCATTGTAATTCGTTGTAATGATGAATACCTAATATTGTAACATCCTCAAACCAGACATACGAGAGTCATTATTGTCAGAGGTAAAGATTGATCTATTTTACCCTTTTATTATAAGTTTTCTTTCGATGTTTACAGCACTGTAATACTGTTCGTTAGATTAACGTCGGTGGAAATTTTTTGGTAACATTTAAACAAAAATGTGTAGGCGTTAGATAATTGATCGAGAAAACTTTGTTTGTTTTGTTGGATCTAATTTCGTTTTGGTTAATTTAAACTTTTAGGCTCTTGTAATGTATTTTTTTCACCTAATTCATCAAGAATTCATGTGAACAAAGATTACATAGTAAATTCATCAATCAATCTGATAAGGTTTGACTCATTCATAGCCGCCGTGGAAGTTAATAGTTATATATATCGACCCCGTTCCTTTTTGTTAATTCTTATTTGTTACTTTCATATATGAATGGTTCTTGCCAGTTGCTTGATTGAAAAGACCATTTGAGAATGGCATGTTTCATGAATGAAAAGCTTGCAAAATGGACTTGTGGGTTGACACAAAAAGCAACATAATTGTGTACACGGTGCTTAATTTGGACATATGGTGGCCATTTTACATTGTTCACAACCATAAATAAGATTCTTAATAATTCTCAATTCCCACCAGTCATTTCTAGTATCGACATGAACGACGCGTAATGAATGGATGTGGCTCCATGGATCACATCCATTAGATCAAAATAGCCGCATAATAAGAATTGAACAATCTGGGTTTGACACTTCATCGTTGTTTGAAATTCGAAATCCTATTAAGTGAGCCAATTCTCGTTAATCAATTCACATTGTCCGGTGAATTTGGTAAAAAAAATTATTGTCTCAACTTTTTCCTAATTTAGAGAATCCATATTGGATTGTGGGTACACTCTTCTGCAAATGATAAAAAAAAATTAAGTTCAAATTGTAATAAGGATGAACTGTAAACTCAGACGTCTTGAGTTTAAATTTTAGCAATCACTATAAACCAGACCATGAGAGATTTATCCTTTATGAATACCCTAGTTTTGACGTGGATGACCTGCCTTTGACCGAACTTGGGAGGATATTAATCGAGGTACGCATAAGCTGACCCAAATACCCCTAATCGTTGAACCAAAAAAAAAAAAAATAGTCACATGACCCAGATGAAAGAAAACGCCCATGGTAAACAGTAAAAAATGCAAATCCAAATAGGGGCTAAAAATTATGGGTTTCCTAGCCACCAAATTCTCTATTCATTTGGTAAATTCTTATGGCCACCCAACAAAATTGATGATGGTGCATGAAGAGTTTAGATGGAGTTTTAGTCATTCAAAATCTAGTTTGTTCCAACTAAAACGGTACAAGTTCTTGAAACATTCTCTCTCTAAAATAAAGGATAAAAGGCTATATCAGTCATTTGACATAATCATAGAGAAATTTTGATCAAACAATAATAACTAGGTGAGAGGGAAAAGAGAAGAGAACCAACAACCATGCATGCAATTAGGTCGGAGGTATTCTGATCTCTTCTTTATTTTCTAAGATAAGAACGAAGAATGTGATGCATAGCTGTTAAAAAGAGTTTTGAATCTTCAAAACCAAGTCAATTTCTACCCAAACAAAGACAAAACCACATACATATTCAATTCATTCTGTTTTTCCCAATTTGACTAAATTAAATAGATTTTGGGTGGGCAGCTGGAATCTGTATTATAGACCAAGATTTTTTTTATTATCTTCCCAAAATAGAAAAAAAAAAGTCCAAAAATACTTGAAATCAAGTGGTTCTAAATCATTTATTATTAAGTTTCTTATCTATTTCTTGGTTTTCTTTGTTCCACAAATAAGAAATCGGTTCTAGAGCATTATCACGGGGGATTTATTCGTTCTATCAATACATCTAGACGTCAATCTCCTCAAAAATGAAGATACAACACTTATAATTTATTATAAACGATAGTCTTGTTCATTGGTACCGAGTATTTCTGTAATTTTTTTCATAAACAGAACTGAATTAAGTAGATAACAATTTGGAATGGAAAAAATATCTGGTAAAAATAAAACCCAATAGGAGAATGCTCTGTTTTTTTGGATTGGAATCATGAATGCTCAGTGAAATCCTGTGCTTTTTTAAGGCAATCAAGGACTGTGTTGTCTTTTCTTAGCAGTATACGTGCTCCATTTACCAAGATTATAAAATACCCAATTCAACAGGAAATTAAAAAAAGTCTCTCTCTCTCTCTGTAGAATTATATGAATACGTCTATATATGTGTAAATATATATGTAGAGAGAGAGAGAGAGCAGAGAGGGAAAGTTAGTCAGCATGGGCCATTATACAAACAGTCCCAGCGGCAGAGGCATCGGCTTTGCAGGCCCAACAACACCACCCAACTTCAACACCCCCATCCTCATTGATTCTCTCTCCCTCTCTCTCTCTCTACATATACGTATACATATGTATATATATATATATATTTAGTATTCTACGGAACAAATTACAAAAAGTTAAAAAAAAAACTATTAAATGGATAAACAACAAAAGATTTAAGTTTAGGAGGCATTTGATAGGAAACACGAGACTCTGCTCTTCCTTAAAGAAAAAAAAAGCCAAACCCACGCTAAAGAAGAAGAGAACGAAGCGAAAGAAAGAACCGGAATAAGGCTGAATTCTATCTGTATCTATCTCTCTTGGAGTCATTCGTTTCAATCGCATCTCTCTCTCTCTCTCTCTCTCTCCCCCCACAAAGCATTGCATAGCAACCAAGGCAGCCAAACAAACAAAGAGAAAGAAAAGTAGGTGAAAACAAAGTGAAGAGAACGATGGTGGTAGCCTGTTTCCAGATGAACTCATTTACTTTCGATTCTCTATAAGCTCTCTCTCTCTCTACCTGTCTCATTCTTTTCATTTTTCCTTTTCTCATTGAAGAGTCCGCCTTGGGTTGGGGCATCTTCTTCTCTGTCATGCTGTTTATGTGTTAGCGTTTATTAGCCCTCCCATACGCGTCCCACCACATTGCTTTCTCTCTTCTTAACCTCTCTTCATCATCATATCTCATCCTCACCTAAATACATAATTTTTTTCATTCATATCTTCTGTGTTCTTATAATATGGCCGTTCAAGCTCAATACCCATCAAATGTCCTCTTCCTGAACAGGTTTGCATTCACCT
The DNA here is from genome assembly GCA_951799425.1 of Ilex aquifolium. Taxonomy (NCBI): domain Eukaryota; kingdom Viridiplantae; phylum Streptophyta; class Magnoliopsida; order Aquifoliales; family Aquifoliaceae; genus Ilex; species Ilex aquifolium. The sequence goes on from OX637403.1 coordinate 28,595,545, forward strand.
CTCTCTCTCTCTCTCTCTCTCTCTCTCTCTCTCTCTCTCTAAGTTCTTCCTCCATTTCTCTATGTTTTTCTAAATGGGTTTTGATTAAATGATCAAGTGACTTTCTTGCAGAAGCGTACAAGAAGGAAACAACCCACTGGGAGACGATTATTCATTGCAGCCACAGCCAGGAGGAGGTGAAAGAGGAGGATTCTTTGATCAATCCCATATGTTATTCAACAATGGAGGTGAGCTATTGTCAATCTCTCTTTCTTTCTCAATTAGGCCTTTCGGATTCAATTGGAATGCAAGTTCTTTTGCTGATTAGATTGCAACTTTGTTCCTTTTCTTTTTACAGTATTAGGGACTAGTCATTCACGCAAAAGAGGAAGAGAAGGGACTATCAATCCATTAGCCTGTATGCAATCTCAGCCTTCTCAGCTCATAGACCTCACTCAGCTCCACACCCCTCAGCCAAATGTCGTCTCTACTGGTCTCCGGTTGGCTTTTGGAGACCAACAACAATTCCAACTGCAACAACGGCAACAACATCAACAACCCCAGACCCAAAACCAACAGCAACAAACTCTCTCTCCTCAATCCTCTGTTCTATTATCGCTATTATCGGAAGACTTTGAAGCCCAAATCAAACAACAAAGAGACGAAATAGAACATTTTCTCCAAGCCCAGGTACTAATCTCGTTTTCTCATTTCCACCCAAATGAAATCTTTGAGTGTTGTATTCGATTGTAGTGCTTGAGAAGCCATTTGGGTTTTCTGTTCTATAATTTCTGTTATGGAATCAACAAGAAATGACACTTCTTTTTCATATTCAGGGTGAACAATTGAGGCGCACTCTAGCAGAAAGAAGGCAAAGCCACTACAGAGCGCTGCTAAGGGCAGCAGAGGAGTCGGTGGCGAAAAGGCTAAGGGGCAAGGAGGAAGAGGTGGAGAAGGCGGCGCGGCGAAACGCCGAGCTTGAGACTCGGGCAGCGCGGCTGAGCGCGGAGGCTCAAGTATGGCAGGCCAAGGCAAGAGCGCAGGAGGCCACGGCGGCGACGCTTCAGGCGCAACTGCAGCAGGCTATAATGAGCGGCCAGGAAAGGGAGGAAGGGGGAGGAGGAGGGCAAGGATGCGCCGCCGTGGGTGAAGCGGAGGACGCTGAGTCGGCGTACATTGACCCGGACCGAGTCGTTGTGTCGACTGGGCCGTGTTGCAAGGCGTGTCGGAAACGAGTCGCCTCAGTGGTGCTGTTGCCGTGTCGCCATTTATGCGTTTGTACAGTTTGTGATGCAGTGGTTCAAGCTTGTCCTCTCTGTCTGTCTCTCAGAAGTTCGAGCGTTGAGGTCTTTCTTTGTTAGGAGCCCTAGCCCATTGTTAAAAAGCCCAGCTCAAGGCCCATGATTAGGCCCAGTATCCTTATTGGGTCTTGGCCCATTTTTGTGAGGTGGGCCCAATGGGGGTGATGATGGCAGAGGGTAGTGCATTTGGATGGGAAAAAAAAATAAATAAAAAGAAAAAAGACAAAAATTATTGAATAGAATAACAATTACCTTCCCTGCTCCTGCTTTTTTAAGGGTGTTTTTTTTTTTTTTTTTGAGTTTTTCTTTTACTCACTTGAAACTCAAATATTTTTTGTTTCTATTGTTTGTTTACTTCTTTTTTTTTTTTTTTTTTCTCAAGGGGGTGGAACTTGGAAGTACCTTGGAGGTAATGTACATGGCCACATGGGAAGTAGCATTACTTTTTTTTTGTTCTTTTTCTTAATGTTGAAATTTAATTCATATGTAAATTCTTTTATTTGATAAATTGCTTTTCCATCTAGATATGGTCCTACAAATACATTTTTATTTTGTTAGGTTTTCAATGATAATGTGAAGTTAATGGTGAGTTTTGCATAGTCATGAATTATTGTTGTAGTTAAAGCTTTCAATTTTTATTTTTTTTTAGTTCAATGTTCAAGAGTGTTCGAGTCAGCTTGCGTACACTTCGATTAATCTTCTTTCCAGTGTAGTCAAAGACAAGTCATTCACGCTGAGACTAATGTATTCATATGAGTGTGATAAGGATAGCATAAAAATTGTGCTGCTGCATTGCAACATTTTATCAAGATAACCCCCGATTTTTATTGTCTTTTTTTTTTTTTTTGGTCAAGGGGCCTCAAATTTCACTCAACAATGCTCCATTGATTAATTTTCTATTACTTTTGCATATAAATTCGACATGGAAACATTATAGTAAAGGGTTTAATTGAATCGCATCAATTTCTAAATAACAATTGGGTTTTTTTGCACTTTGCACTTTGAAAAATGTCTCAATTTTTATTTTACACCCTGAAAGATTATTTTTTTTACATTACACATTCAATGTCATAAATTGGTTCCAATGTGGCCTTTGAACTAACATTTGTTTTAAATTTTATTAAAAATTGATGCATGTGCCACTTCCATGTATTACTCTTGGGCAAAAATATAAACTTACAATTCATATTCTTGAGTGATATATGCATCAATTTTTAATGAAATCTGACACAGATGTTATTCCGAGATCCACATTGAAACCAACTTAAGACATTCAAGGTGCAATGTGAAAAAATAATCTTTCGGGGTGCAAAGTGAGAATTAAGACACCTTTCGGAGTGCTAAGTGTAAAAAGCCCATAAAAATTTATATATAATATATCAAGAACAACATTATCAAGATTTTTATAAGAAAGAATTAATTAAATACCTTGGGATGAATAGTCAATTTCTTTTCTTCATAAACTTGATTGGTAAGGACCTGTTTGGAAAATGTAATGAAAAGTGTTATCTAAACGCGCCATCGAACCAGAGGCGCCCAGCCTACAAAGTTTGAATAAAAAGCTAGAAAAGTTTAAGGGGTCAATTTTGAAGAAAGATTCTGAATTGTCACATTGTTCATCTTCATCGCAAACATATTCCTTTCATTTCACAGCTAGAATAATAAAAACTTGGGACCATTTTACATTCATCCAAACAGACCTTTACTTTTTTTTTATTCTCTGTATAGTTCTATTCTAGCTATTAGCTATTGATTCCTTTTCCATCTAAACTAAAAACCTTATTTGTGAAGCATTTTCTTTCTGAAGTTTCTAAGATTCTTCCTCTTGACATGCCATGGATCACATGATCTCTGGACCACCACTGTTTTAGAACTTAGCAGCTTGTGAATTATTGAGTTTTGAATTGAAAAGAACATGTTCCTAATTTACTTTTTTATAAGCAACACCATCAACTACCCTTTTCAAATCAAACACACCTACATAAGAAACAGAATTAAGTTCAAATTTTTTGGTCTAGGTAGGTCTCAAAATAATTATCAACGACACACACACGATCGTTGTCATGGATAATCATGTGGAAAAGGTGGACAAAATTATTGATTTTTGTTTTAGCCATTTAGTCTCGATTATGAAAATATTTTCCTAAGATTTGATTCACAACTAAAGTTGATACAGAGTAAGATGTAGAATTGATACTTTCGAACTTGAGCACGTTCAACTTTAGCTTGGTTGGATTTTTACTCAATCTCGGACCATTCAATTTATGTAAATGAAATTCATTCACAAAACAAAGTATAAAAATGACCAAAACCGACAACGAGTCGGCAAATTAAATTGAAGTTGCTAATATCGTTTAACAGTAGTACTTAAGACATGCTACAAAGAAAATCTTTATACATATGTTTGCTAATGTGTGTACGCTCGCACGCGTTTAGGTAAGTATGATAAAATTGCATTTTGTGGGTTATGTGTTTTTTGAGATAAAGTGACAACTTTATATCATATCTTACATGACGGTGAAAGAGAGAAAATTGGGTGTGGCTCTATTTTCTAGAATGTGCTTTACTTTGGCCCCTAATTTTCACTCCACCCTTCTTTTATAAATCATTTTCACAATAAATAGTGTCAACCAAACATAGCTACTAAGCTGAACAAACTCACACACACACACACCTGGTTTCACCATTATTACCTCCAAGGACTAGTTCTGGCCAAGTAGCCAGAGGAGAGAAATGAAGTACTAAAGCATTGTGAATATGGGGCCCTTGATATGATGTGTTGTGGATCGCAGTTTGACAATACAGGAGAGAGAGAGAGAGAGAGAGAGAGAGATGAAATATCATCTAGAAATGTGAAAGTCATTAATCACAGGCCTGATCTTTAGGTCATGTTTTGGAGCTTTCTCTTCTTTTGCTCTCTGTTAGGTAAGAATGCACATTTTCGTTTATGTTATCATTATTTTTTTGTCATTACCAAACGAAAAAAAAAAAAAGGCAAGTAGTGATCATTTTTTATTTATTATATAATTTTTTTTTAAGACAAGAAAATTGGGTATTGTTGGTTGTTGTTCAAATAGTGAAAATTGTAATAGATTGCTATTGAACGTTTCGTGTGTTTAAGTTTTAATGGTGTTTATGAAGTCGATATAATAGTTATGTCAATCGGTATCACTTGACTTTTTCTCCTAGGAAAGATTAAAGATTTGAGCCCATTAGAAGAAATAATAATGACATGTGCACAGTGTACTAACATTGTGCACCACCTTGATTCATCCAATACTTTTGTGGAGCAAAATCCAATTAAGAAAGTCTTGATCGATCATGATAGTTCGGACGAAAAGACTTTGATCATCAATATTTTTAGATAATTAGTTCGAGTCTCGCAAAAGAAGTTCAAATTGACTAAACCCGATTTTTTGTGCACATAGCATTACTCAATGTCGATCAATCCCACCTTGTACATGCGAGTTGCAAGTAACAAAGACCTAGATATTAGCTATAAGGAATGCTATCGAGAGATAATGATTGTAGTCATTAGATTATTAATGAATTTCGGTATTAAATGTACTTTGTTTATCAATCAAATTGTCTCAATACATTATATCTCTAATTTATGTCCCAATAACATTGATGATCAGCTACTCCAACCTGAGTTGCAAGTAAAAAGGACATAGATAAGTCTATTAATAGACCGGATTTGAATTCAAATATGACTTGAATACTTTGATTTGGATTCAATTTGATCGTCAAACAAATTTCAATTTAACAAGTAATATGCGGTCCACTGAGAATCAAGAATTCAATCCGGTCAACTCAAGTAGAACTAATTTTTAACAAATTGTGTCTAAATCTCAACTCTTTTGTTAATCAATTACTTAATTTCGTCGCAAAATTTTAAAATTGTGAATCACAATCAACAGACTAATCAAATTCAAGTTCAAATCGAACTCGAATCAAAATCTAATCATTGACGATGTAGACCTATATGTGAGTTTGACATATTTTGTAAATAAAAAAATTTATTTGTGGTTAATCTTCTCCACTATTCAGTACACACGTCTACGGTAATTAAAAGGGTAGAAAAAAATCAAAATTAATTTTAAATAAAATAAAAAAATGATACGTTATGGTTTAATAGACCCTTAATAAAATAAAATGAAGAAACATGATTCATGTAGTTGATTTTAAAATATTGAAACAATACTTTATTTAGTTAAGTTATTACCTTTTAATTACCATCATCTATATAATTAAAAAAAAAAAAAATAACACTGGTGTGTTTCAGGGTTATTCTGATTGTGGGCTCAGACTCTTCCCTCTTGTGACCTGACCATAGGTTGGATGAGGCCTTAGGGCTTGGGTGGGTAAGGGCTGGGGCTATCCCACATCGGACAGCCTTAGGTGTGTGCGTGTGTTTAAATAGAGACTATGGCCCTCACACTTTTAAGTGTGAGTGGTTGTAGTTCTCCTGTTCAAAAAAAAAACTAGTAATTTGAATTTTTCAACTTATAAAAGTATAACAACGGTCAAGATCGATCCAATATTCATCTATTTTGATCCAGTGGTACAAAATTCATCCCAAAACTTTTTTTCCCTATCCAAAAATATCAACTTCTCTACACGACCTCTAATGTTAAACAATTCAATCAACATATTCTCCAATATCAAATAATCTCATCGATCTACACCTACCTCTCTCTTCATTTTATTTTTAAATTACGTAATTAAAAAAACTAAATTATTTTTTAAAATACAAATATTATAAAATAATTTTATTTTTTTATAATATATATTCTGTTCAGACGCATAGTTGTTGTTAGTGTATCTATACATAAGGTCCAACAAGATCAGCATTTGGGTAAACCCTCTGTATACGAAATACATGGGCCTAGCTTAGAACTTTCAATAAACTTCCTTTCTGTTTTTGAGAACGAAGCTCAAGGCTTTTAGGTTTGAGACTTGGGCCATCCACTTAATGATATTTCTAGTATGGCAGAAACATCTAGTATGGGAGAAACAAGTTTATCCTATTAAAATAGAGTTATTTGTATTTGATACTAACTCAATATATTTGCTACGTGCATTAATGGGTTATATTACTTATACAATTGCATCGAGAACAAGTCAACTTAAACCCGTTAATTTCATGTCGGGTTATGTCAATTTTTGAATTGTACTCAACATGATTTTATGTACGTGTCAGGGGATTAAGTCACAGAAATAATCTCTCTGTATGCAAAAATAAAGTTGTGCACTTCGTACATTGGGCTGTCTTTTTGTGATGTGTGTGTGTGTGTGTGTGTGAGAGAGAGAGAGAGAGAGAGAGGTTTATTAGGGGATAGGACTGGGCTTATATTTGGGCCTTGGTTTTACTGATTCACAGACCTGGCCTATATGAAGGTTATGACCCTTTACGTCCAATTTGCTTGAATTATTGTAAAACAGTAGTATTGGATTTGGAATATGAGAAATACCTTTGTATTCTCTTCTAAAGTGAATTTACATGCTCAACAATCAAATCTTACATGACATTCTTCCATACATCATGCCCAAAAATCATGGAAAAATATTTGTAACGCACTCACCCAATTTTCCTCTTTTTGCATCAACTATGCGTATTCAATAAGATTATTATCGAATGTGTTATAAATTGTTTAAGATTGAATGGTACTAATAAGCGCAATCGTAGCGGTTCCAAAGATTGACATTTATTTTTCAGAATCATACCATTAAAGTGAATATTCCATAATACAAAATTTTTTATTCTAGAAAAACAATACAATATATGTTGTGTACATTACAAACATAGCACAAATCAGTAGGAATACTGTACCTCTGCATACATAGTGGGAAGCCCAGCCCAAGCCCAATTGGTGGGTACATTTTGGGAAATCCAATAATAAAAAATTTTAAACCCAGCTTTATGCACCAAACTATTAGCGACCAGCACGAGTGGTGTAATGTGTTTAGAACGAGCTTAAATAGGTAGATTTTAAAGGTTTTAGAGTAAAATAAATTAGATCTGTTTGGATTTTTGGTTTTTTTTATCAGCTTATATAACAACTTTTTGAACCCAAAAACACTTATTTTTTTCCGCCTTTTTAGAGTTTTGTTGCGGGTTCCACGTAACATTTTAATTTATTATATTTATAAAATATTATTAATGACGTAAAAAAATTAAAATTCATATTTTAAGAATTATTATGCATAATCTATACATACATATAATTATTTTTTTATTTTGACCCAAAAAAGTCGGAAAAAAAATAGAAAGTCACTCCAAATAGATTTTTTCAATTTTTTTAACTTTTTAAAGAACACCCTAAATAGTTTTTGGGGAATTTTTTACGAAACTTTTCAAATAACAACTTTTCACCCAAAAATTTCAACTCCAAACAGACTAATTATCTATTCTTTGAATGCTTTCTGATTAACAAGAAGAAAAAAAATTCTACGCTGAAAAAATCGTTCCCAAGTCCGAGTTTATAATTACAATTTGAACTGAACAAAATCTTATCTCAACTATTTAATTCATAGCTAACCATATTTAATGACCCTTATCAAGTAAAATTAATGCCACCACATGAGCCTGAGGTAGCATGATTAATGGGTCATTCCATGTAAAATTAACTCTTGCTTGATTGTTGTATTTATTGTATTGTCTATAGTGATAATTGGTAACTCAATTTGCCAATTCTAGCTGATATTGTTACAAAAATAATTGAATATGAGTACAGGTATTAATCAAGCTAAGCTTATCGAGCTTGAATATGTTGAAATTTAGTTCGATGCTTAGGCAAAACTTAATTGTTGAGGTTAGAATTTTTTTTCTCAAGCTTGACTCATCATTAGCATCTAAGCATTCGAGTTGTAATAAAGTTCAGCTTTTTAGCAAAATTTTAAAAAAAATAATTTTTGGTATGGTGAAAAAATAAACACATTTTAGAAATCTAATTAGATCTAAAAACCAGGTTAAACTCATATTGCTCAAATCGTTTAGCAATCCTAGATATGAGTTTAATTTAAAGAGTAGTGATTGTAATACCTGATAAATTCAAGACACGTGTCTACACCATAATAGAATAAGTGGTAGCAATTATCAGCTGACAAAGAAGTGGAGCTCGACAAAATCCGGCTGGACTGGTATGGATAACAATACAAGGTGCAACGCCCCCAAATGTGACACTTCATGTGCGATGCCCCTAGGCGTGACAACCAAGATGCGATGCCCCCAAGCACGACACTCCATGTGTGACACCCTCAAGCACATTAACTAAGGTGCGATGCTCCTTGCGCAATGCCCATGTGTGACGCCCTCCAAGAGCAACATTGCGATAGGGCGAAATACATCCCCATCACATTGCAAGTGACAAAATGAGCCCTTCACCAAAGGTGGACAAAAGTGGAATCATAGAAATCTGGAGGCAACCTCGGCCAGATTCGTCTCCCCCATTGTGAGAGTGGTATTCTTAACTTACTGGACACCGTTGTTAACTGGCCCACGGGACTAAAAGGAGGAGTCCCCACCTAGGGACAAGACAGTATGAACCTCCTCAAGGGAGAACTAAAAAAAGGGATGGACAAGCATGATTATCAACCTCAGTCTGGGGCAAAGTCTCGAAGGTTTAGTTTGTTCAAGTAAGCCTCATAGTGTATGGCTCACAGCTCACTAGGATGTGTTTAACTGAGATCCAGAAAGATTCTTAAGGTAACTGGAATTATTAGTTCGGATCAACATATGGGATAATGAAACATGTGGATTGGTGGCTGAAGGACCGAAATTATGTGGGTTTTCTCTATCGAGCACCTCGACAAAGGTCTCGAGGAAGGGTCTAGAGAGAGAAAGATGGACCCTAGGTAGGAACGTGTTGGGGCATTGTGAACATGGCCCTCTCGAGTTCATGGTCTCGCAGTGACTAGTTGCAGTCGTGGACCTTGGGAGCTCTCCTCCTTGAAGTTGCGACCAAACTACGTTTGGAAAAATGTCACATCTGACGTTGGGACATGTGGCTCGCGGTTAGTGACCATTGGAATCGCCGTAGTCGACTTAGTTGTGGGTCAGCACGAGTGGTAAGGGGTCACAGCAGGCAGTCCGACGTGCCTCGGACGCTGTGCTATAAATATCCATATTACTTATCCACTATGTATGATGAAATTTTTGGCTAGTCAGAACATTTTTACTCCACTTACCCCCTTTATCCAATTGGTTGATCCCTTTGTTAACAGACTACTCAAATTCCTTGATTATAATGTCATGTTAAAATTATAAATGCATTTTGTATAATTTTAACATGACATAATATACACCCAACCCCATACAACACAACCTAATATTCTATTAGTATTATAGTATTTCCTTAATTATTTTGGACACGCCACTCCCCAGATCAATTGTTGTATCTTACCCACCCAATTATCACAATTCCCGAACCTTCCCGCAATTCTCTCAAGTATTTCTTTAGTGGAAGGCTGAGATCATCCAAATATTAAAAAAGGGTAAAGATTTTTTGTACCCTTTTTAATATAGATTCCTAGCTTAGGAGGTCTTACAATTTTTTTTTTATTCAACAGTCAATGGTATTTGGATCAGTTTATGTGTATCTCTACAATCTTTTTTCCAGTCTGGTCAAACACAAGCCATCTACTTTGGGACTATAATAGTCATGAAGAATTTATTTCTTATGACCTGATTTTAATGAATTGTCAAAATTTTAATTCAAGACGTCGGAATTTATCTATTTCTTATGTCTATCAATGTGTCATATCGTTCAAAAATTAAAATTTAGTAAAAATTTTGGTAGACACAGAAAGTCATGCTTTTATTATTTAATAAATAAAAATTCGATTCCAAAACTCAATAAAGAATAGAACTTCCACACCTGACACCACTAATGGGACCCTTGCTCCATGAAGGCCTTCACTTTCTAGAATATGAGACCTTCCTTCACATGCCATGCTTACCTTTTTTCTAACTCCAAAAACAATATAATAATAAAAAAATAAGAATCACAAAAGGGAAAAGGCATCTAAGCTTAGATTTGTTGGGGGAAACCGAGTGGAGACGTGTGATGCTTCTCCTCCGCACGTGTGTACATTGAGAATCTTCAAACCTACATTAAAAAATAATTATTTTAATTAAATATTAGCCAGTTGAGTATTTTTTATTTTTTTTTTTGAACTTATAAAAGTGAGGACCGAAGAGCTTTGGATGCCACCTTCATGAGCTACAAGCCTAGAGTGAAACAATAATAAAAAAAAGAGTTTTTTATTTGGAAATTATTAATTATTAAATTAAAGTTAAAGTGGAAAAGAAAAAGAGAAAAAGCGTGACACAAGAACCAAAGAGGTTTCACGTTTTGAGGACATGCCGGGTTACTGGGTTTATACACGTAGTTTCAAGTTATTGTGCCATGTGTCAATTCAATATAACTTGCTTTATTTTTTAATTATGATTTAATTAGAGCCGTAAGAAGTTTATTTTTTTTATACAATGGCCCCGGTTGACCTTTCGGAAATACCATTTTAAAGTCTTTTTTTTTTAGGGGTAAATAAAACTATTTTTTATTCAATTCTTAATAAGAATTTATTAATTATAAAAAGAGTGGAAAAAACTATCAATGTATATAGAAAAAATATATATGTATCAACGCTATTGTGACTTTTTTTTAATTGGAAAAAAAAAAATTTAACCTCAAAGAAATAGAATATTTGTAATTTTTTTTTTGAATAAATCAGTTTTCATATTTAACTTGAATTTAATTTTAAAAATTCAATCCAAACTCAATCTATTAAAAGAATTCTATTTTCTTAATCTATTAAATCTAATAAGGATTAAAAATTTATTCTAATTTCATATTTTTTTTAAGTTTAAAAAAAAAACACCTACGGTTTTGTTAGGGACAAAAAACAGCTATGTATGACGGAGGAGTATTACAGATGACGTTGGACTCTGTCCGTTACATACTTACATGTCCCGTTGGCATCAAACCACGGAATTAAGTGCTGCGGTGGTACAAGGTAGTATTGTACACGTGTATAGTGGCACTGCAAGGTGCTAGGGGGATGGGCAGGGCAGGACTGCCCGTGGTTCACGGGCACAGGCTGTAGCTTAGGGGGAACAGATACATCGTAACGCGAGCCCATAAACAACAATGAACCTACCTAGCACCACCCTTTACTTTTTCTCGCTCAAAAATGGCACCTTTTTAAATTTTACTTAGATTCTACCTTAGTCTATTGACAATTATTGGCACAAAAATGTAATTTACCTAATTTACCAAGTTTCTCTCTCTCTCTATATATATATATATAATTCTTCTGTGGTTTAGTCCAAAGAGAGTATTAATTGAACCAATTGGCAAGGTGGGTACACGCATTTGTGACCAATGTTTGCCTATTAGAGTCAAACAGCTGGGAGTGTTATTTAAGTCATATATATTCCCGGGGTTTGATTGAATAATTTTCAAAAACAGGTGGCCAAAGTGAAGGGGTTTCCCAAGTTTCAACGCCAAATTGCATAGCACGCCAAAACAGTAGTGATGACGATGGTGATCCGGGGGGGGGGGGGGGGCCAAAGAAGACGGAGTCGTCGTGCGGGCCCCACAGGGTCGATTATTTCTGGAGAGAAAGGGTCCCACTCAACTTGGATTTTCCGCGAGGATGGGAAGAAAACGACAAAACAATCGCGGGCAAAAAAGTAAAAGTGGTGGGATGACGTAATATGGGGGTGCCCGTTTTGTGTGCGGCGTAAGTTAGCACGGCTCAAAACCGTGGGTATGGGGGGGGGAGGGAGGGGTTGATGGTACATGAGTTGTCTCAACTTTTCTATTGCCAGAGTAAATACTGGTGTAACGATTACACATTACTAGGTAATTTTTAGGGTTGTCCCGTGATTGGAGTGGTAATTTAGATGTTTCAAGTTTAATGTTGTTTTCACATACATTCTAAGAGTAAGTCATTTTTGTCCTTTTAAAGACATGGTCTAAAACATTTCAAGTCATAATAATTAATTGTTGAGCTCGTAAAAATAATCAATAACCAAAAAAATAGTTATACTATATCAGTTATATAACGTAATATAATCTTTTAATGATAAAAAAATAGACAAAATGAATTTCACTATTTCAATTAACCACCCTTCTATATTTGATACTAAAAGTCACATATTAAAAAAAGAGTAATGTTATTACGACCTAATTTAATGATTTAAATTATTATGACTTTTGGATTGATTGTGAGACTCATCAAACATTAGAACTTGGTATGATCCAATAATTCTACTGAAGACACATCATTATGTCAATAAATTAAGTCAAATTTTTAGATCTAAATAATATTATAGTTAAAAAAAATAGAGTTTACTTATCTATTAATAATCAAATAATTATATTACATGACAATATTAATAATATTGATTTCGCATAATCGATTCGCTCAAAATTTACTTCTATCCTGGAGGTTGACTCTGTGCGGTGAGCTACATTGTGAAGTCCCTGTTGGGTCACATCTCAACAATGAAGTTGCCGTCCACATTAAAGGGGAGAGTTTATGGTACTGCTGGGTCAAATAGCGGTACCGTACCACCAAAAAGATGTGGCTGTGAATTCTCCTCCCTATAAAATGTAATAACATTATTTTAAAAAGTTATAAACTCATCTCAAGAGATTATAAGCTCATCTAATATTTAGAGGTTGTACTTTTATTTTTAGTACTTATAACCTAATTTTAAATAGTTATATTTTTATATCTAAATATAATAATTTTACCATAAATAATTATAATCTCACATCAAAAAGTTGTAATCCAACATCTAAAGTTAGTAATTTTACCTATATATAATGTAATTTATCCTCAAATGATTATAACCTCACTTTCAAATATAGTAATTTTACTTTTAATTGTTGTAATCTTACCTAAAGAGTTTGTAACTCACCTTTAAAGGTGATAACTTTATCTCAAGAGTAATAATTTTATCTTTGCAAGTAGTAACATTGCATTTAATAGTCATGATCGATCATGATTATCTATGATCGATCTTAATGCCTCTGATGGATCCAAATTATTATTGTTTTTTTTGCGATTCCACTCAATTAGGATTGATCATGACTATATGAGATCGATCTTAATGCATTTGATGGTCCAAAAATTATACCAAACTAAATTTCTGGTGGTTCCAATTAAATAGGATCGATCATGACTAGCCGAACTTTTTTATTTCTGAACTGGTCCCGATCCAATATTTAGTTACATTAAATTGACATGTAATTTTATGAATTTTAAATTACTGTTAATTTTATGAATTTAAAATTCATAAAATTATATGTCAATTTAATGTAACTAAATATAGGGTCGAAATTAGTTCAGGAAAAAAAAAAAGTTCGCATTAAGATCGATCTCATATAGTCATTATCGATCCTAATTGAGTGGAATCGCAAAAAAAAAAAAATAATAATTTGGATCCATCAGAGGCATTGAGATCGATTCTATATAATCATGATCGACCATGACTATTAAATGTAATGTTACTACTTGCAAAGACAAAATTATTACTCTTGAGATAAAGTTATCACCTTTAAAGGTAAGGTACAAACTCTTTAGGTAAGGTAACATCAATTGAAAGTAAAATTACTATATTTGAAAGTAAGATTATAATTATTTGAGGATAAATTACATTTTTTTTTTTTGGTCAGACCATCTGGTATCTGAAAGCCACTTTGGGCTCCGACTAATCCGGATTCGAGCCGGGTAGTACCACAAGGGCGGCAAAACTCTCCTTACCGAGCGCAGCTGCGTTCCCAAGACTCGAACTCAAGACCTTGGTTAAGCTAGAACAGTCCCTTACCAATTGATCTAACACTCGTTGGTGATAAATTACATTTTATATAGGTAAAATTACCATATTTAGCTGTTGGATTACAACTTTTTGATGTGAGGTTATAACTATTTATAATAAAATTACTACATTTGTATATAAAGTTATAACTATTTAAAGTTAGGTTACAAGCACTAAAAGTAAAAGTATCACCTCTAGATGTGAGGTGAGCTTACAATCTCTTGAGGTGAGTTTACAACCTTTTAAAGGTAATGTTATTACATTTAGAGACAAAATTATGACCATTATAGATAAAATTACAATCTTTAGAAAAAAAAGATATACTTTTGATAGGTAAAGTTATCACCTTTAATGAGTAATATTTAATGACAAAAAATTCACAACCATACATTTTTTGCGGTACTTTGGGAGGATGATTCACAACCACATCTTTTTGGCGGTACAATACCGCTATTTGACCATGCGGTATTATAGACTCTCCCACATTAAAGAGGAGCTTTTACTATTTCCTTACATTTTTCTAATATGATATTTTTTATAAATTATTTTTGTGCGATTTTAAAAGATAAAGACAAATCGTAAATTTGAACGTCTTAAATTTGAATCTTGATAATTCATTAGTGTTAGATCATAAAATTTTAGTCTCGACATGGATGATTTGTCTTTGATTAGACCTGAAAAAGAATTAATAGAGATGTGTATAAACTAATCTGAATATGTCTGATCATTGATTGAAAAAAAAAAAAAAGGTCATTCAACTTATAGAACCTTGGATGCATGATAAAAAAAAGTGTGAATTAGTGGAATTATCTGATATTTAGAAGCGTGTTAAATGAATTGTCAGACATGGGGTCAAAGAAGATGATGTTTTTAGGAGAAAAAAATTTGGGGGATTAAATTTTTGTACTATTGGATCAATTGTGAACGTTGTCTTAATTTTATAAATTTTAATTTTTTAAATGTAATATTAGATAAATTTGAATTCGAAACATTTATACGATGCATAAATTAGTTTATAAATTTTCAATAATTTCAAATGTATAAATTAATTTATATATAAATTTGGTCAATCGTGAACGTTACGGTCTCGAGAAGAGGAAACAATCTATAAGTTGCTCACCATTCAGCTATTGCTTTTAATGCTAACCCAGTACAAAATTACTAGGAATTTAATGAGATTCTTTTTAGCATAAGAAAATGAGGAGAGACCATATGGGTGTTGCACGGGATATTTCCTGTAATCGATTTGAGATAGCGGTTGAGCTGCAGATGAATCCTGAAACAACTACAAGGTTAGGAAAAGGGAGTCAGGCGCACGCCCGGCTTATCCCCTCCTAAGCTTAAGTCAATAAGAGGGAGGATAAACCTCTATTGAATGTGTTCTAAATCGAATTTTGCGTACTTCAGTTCATTTTTCTGAGGGGTATTTATACCTAGACTTGAAATGATTGCTCTGACACAGAGGTCATCTCAGCATTTAATGTCCTTCACAATTACCCATGCGCAATGAGTGATTACTACCTGGATTCCCGTGTCATTAATGCTCGGAGGATGGGACTAGCGCTCGGGCCACGCCGATGACCTCCAGTTACCTCCGAGTACTCGAGTGCCTATGAACGGTGTCTGACACCTACTCCCGAGTAGTCGACGTCTAGGGGGCAAGCACCCCTAGTTCTGTGCTCGGCGTATCAGTCATTAATGCACCTACTCATGATTGTCAGTTTGGGTCTTCAAGGGTGCAGAGGCTCATTAAATGCTCTGTCTGAGTCACGCACGTCTCCATAAATGCTGGGTCACATCGTATTAATTGCAGGTGTCAGGAGTTTGTATTCCGCTCCACGAAACCATCCTTCGTCGGCTTTCCTCCTTGTTGTCGGCGCTGGCTCCATTCCTCGGCATTGGCTCCACGGCTTCATAACAGCTACACCTGTACACTTGTCGCCTTGGGGTCTGCTGAGCCGTCTTGAGTCCCTCCAAGTGTCAAAGGTCATAATACTTTGTTGGGTGCTCTTTACCCTTTTACGATATTTACGAATGATTTATTTTTTGTGAATATCTTAATTTCGGCGTTAATAGTTTATCTTTGATATAATCAAAAACAAAATATTAATCAAAATGCGCGAAAACTAACTTGAATATCTCTGACCGTTGAACAAAAAAAAATTAGAGAGGTTGACTCAAGTGGAAATCAAATGACCACACTGGAAATTTGTGATGGATCACTATAAAATATAGATTTGATCAAAAAATGGGTAGACAAAATTTTGATAATACAAAATGTGTTGTGACTTATGAATGCCATAAAAATGACTTTGGAAAATTATAGATTTTTACGTAATTTTCATCACATACTTTATCAGATATAACCACATAATCTTTTTAACCGTATTAAACATCTTTCCAACAATTAAAATGATAGTATTAGTGCCAATTTTTTATATGGGTTTTAAGAGGGCTAGTACCCTTTTTAGAAATTATAGGATAGAAAGTACCACTTTTAAAAACATAGGTCAAAAAGTACACAACCCCTAACAAATATCTAAAATACTCCCTTCAGTAGAATGAGAACCGATTCTTATATTTTTGCCTCCGCAACCGAGACTTATAAAACCACCTTTTTGGATTTTCAAAATTTCATGTTGCTAAATAAGTGAAAATCATTGTTCACAAGTAATGGAGTTTTTGATTGTTTCACCGTGAATAAGTGGAAATCTCGTCGAAAAATATACATTCCTCCAATGTTTTGTAAGAAACCTTCCTTAAAACCTCATTTTTGTTCAAAACTTCATGTTGATCGCTAGGATGTGAAAATCGTTTTGAATAAGTGTTGAGTTTTTTTATGGGTTCACTATGAATAAGGGGAAATATCGGTATTAGACGGTGACGACCATATCGAAATTCATCGCTGAAGAAGAAGATCGTTGAAGTTTTTGGAAAAAAAGTTGATAACTCAAGAAAAATGTTGTTTCTCCCAACATTTTTATTTTATTTACTTTTTTTTCCCCTCAATTTACCTTTCTACTTCTGGTGTTTGGTACTACATGCACACCAAGTGTTTGATCATTTGCCAAAAAAAAAAAAAAATCAAAGAGGCCATATACATTGTGTTATGCATCATGTTAATGTATGCAGTGTGACATGGACTTGCAGTAGTGTGACATTAGTTTGTAGCAATGTGAATTTGGTTTGTAGCACTGTGACATTATCTTGTAGCACTGTGACATTATTGTGCGAGGCAACAAATTATCCTCTAAATAAGAATCATCATCTTGATTATTACGATCATCCCTATTTGAGTCATCATCATTGACATTTATCCTCACGTGAACATGATTGACGTTAAGAGACCGTAATTATTTAAAATATATATATATATATATGGACGACATACCTGATGCACTTCTTCCATTGCAACTAACTGAAATATGTTTGAAAACCCAGTTACGGAATAGAGTGAATGACAAAGGAAGATGTTTGATATATATATATATATATATATATATGGACGACATACCTGATGCACTTCTTCCAGTGCAACTAACTGAAATATGTTTGAAAACCCAGTTACGGAATAGAGTGAATGACAAAGGAAGATGTTTGAATAATAGAGCAATAGGTATGAAATGTTTGAATAAACGGTTGGTCAATCACACATGAATAGGTAATTTAAAATTTCAAAAAAATATATCATAAAATTAAGAAACTGAATCCGTAATATAACTGTCATATTTGTCTCTAATTAATAAAGGAAAAAGACAATTTAGTAAGAGAAAAAATTACAATTCAGCAAAAGTATACCTCTTTACCAAACATTTACACATAAAAGTACTTATACACATATATTTTATATTGAGATACTTTTACACAAATTTCCCTTTTTATATTTTCGTCTACGCTGACGAAGGATATGATTACGGTACCAAGAAAAAAAAAAATTTGTAGCTCACCGAAATTATTTTATAGTCATAGATTTTAGTTTTGATTTTTTTTTTGTAGTATTTGATTATAATCGTAATAAAATAATATAAAATAACTAAATATATAAAACTCATGCATTCACATTAATATAAACAAAAAAAAATGTCGACATGATAGGGACACTATAGTTGGACCTCAGTGCTAAAATATCTTAGCAATGTATCTATGAACGCCACCATTTGGGTAATTCTACGGCACCAAAAATTATTATTTTGTAAGGTTGAGTTATACTTTTTAAAAATAAAATTATAATTATTTGAGGTAACTTTCTGATCGATTATAAATACTTCAATTAATTATAATTTTACTTTTAAAAATATAACTTAATAAAGTTTATTTATAATATCAGTAAAGAAATGTTATGTGAACTTAAAATATGAATTTAATCAATTATAATTATTGAACAGGTAGTGAATCCTAATAAATACTGAGACCTACAATAAAATCAATAACACTGATTAATCAAATTTATATTTTAAATTCATATAATATTGTTCATATTAATATTAATATAATATTGATTCAATATCGTAATCTACCTCCTACCATTATTAGTAAATCGAGATCTACAGTAGGAAAACCATAAATACAGGACAGGTGGTGGTCCTATGATGGTGACACTGTTACAATGACCCGCCCCCTGAAAGTAACCACCGTGGTGGGTGGGGCCACACGGTGATGGGGCCCACCATTCTTGGCCGGAAAGAATTATGTTACTTGATTTTCTAATCGTCATTTGTAACGTTGCGCCTTAGAAGGGAGAAAGCATCTCATGTGCGGTTAGGTGGCGAGTGGGTGGGACTTGGGACTACCCCCCGGGCCCAATGGGAACAGGGACCCACATCCGGAGCCCATAACCCCTTTGCATCGACCCTTCGGGTTGCTGCTAAACTACCGTAATGCCATCCTCCCATTCCTGCAACTGTGATACCATGTCATTATTGATGATATGGTATCACCAATAGGGCTGTTAGTCGAACGAGTCCGAGCCAAATTCGAGCCGAGTTTGAAAAACTTATTTTCTTAATCGAGCTTAAAAAAATGTTCAAGTTTGGCTTGTTTAGGAAACAAGTCGAGCCTGAACAAGCGAAAAACAAGTCAACCTCGAGCCAAGCTCGAGTATTTGCACATAAACGAGTCAAGTCTGTCGAGTTTGAGCCGTGTTTGTAGGGCTTGTTTTCTAAACGAGCCTAAAAACTTATTCAAGTTTGAGCTTGTTTAGAAAACGAACCGAGCTTGAATGAGCCGAACCCGAGCCGAACTCAAGCCAAGCTCGAGTAGCTCAGTTTGATTAACAGTCCTAATCACCAATCAATAATAAAATCCTAAATAAAAAAGGTGAATCTCACTTGAGCTTATATGACATAAGGGTGGAGAATTATATGCTTACATTACAGGTTAATTATTAATTTTTAGGGGTTCATCTACTTATTTGTTTTAGTATTATTGACTGGTGATACCACATTACCTTACAACGTGATATCACCGTTGTAATGAATATTTTCTCCTCCACCACGGGGAATAAATATTCGTTGAATGGTTATAACACTGTAGAGCATTATGTGGTGTAATTATTGAATAATAAATGAATAAATAATTGAGTGAATGGCATAAAATTCAATAATTACTAATTATTTTATATAAAGAAGTGAGTAACATTTTATTTAATTTTTTAGGTATTCTAATGAACGGTAACACCACTGTTGGTTTGAATATTTGCTCATATCCACAATTAGTATTCTAGTAGTAGTCTTTGGTTTTCTAAATTTTTTTTTTGGGATAACGGAGAAATTCAAGTCTGTCCTTAGTAAGTAGAAATGCTTCTGTCGCTTAAACTCGTGAGTTCGAGGGTAAATTTCAGAGACATGAACCAATCTTAATGATACACAAAAGTGAATTTATACACAATCAAATCAGTCGAGTGTGATGTAAAATAATTAATGAAACATTTAATAATAAAAGACAAAGATTTTGTGGTTGGGTCTAGTTGACCTGAAGGTGACAACATTGGCCGAATAACTCTATTAATAAGAGAGTACAAGATACTAGGGGAAGAGAGAAAGACAGAGAGCAATAGTATACTCAAGGTGATGTGTGTGAGATCTGTCCTCATGTGTAGTGGGATTTACGATATATAGGCACAGAGTCCTAACTGTGGCGATGACGTGAATGTCAAGTTATTAATTTATCAGGGAGGATAACTACTATTGGAGATATACACTATCTTGGAGTAATGTTTATCCCGATGATTGTTCTTCCACGTGCGTTAAGTAGGGCTATCAAAATTCGACACAACACGAATTAAACGAGTTTGAGTGATAAACGGGTTGACACGCCAAACACTTTTAATAAACGGGTCGTGTTCGGGTGAGACCTGTCAAACCGTTTATCACACGTTTACCCGTTTAAATAAAATTAATATAATAATAAATTAATAACTATTTAAAAAAATTAACAAGAAAAATAAAGTAGTAGTTCAAAGATAAATGAGGGGAGATGGTGAGTACTTCAAAGACAAAGACAAATCAATACTTTTTGTTTTTGTCCCACATCGGAAAATAAGGGGAGATGTGGAAGGTTGAGTTGCCTATAAAAGGCAATGACCTCTTTCATTTTTTTTAAGTCTTCAAGTCTGATTTTTATGAGATTTGGCTAAAAATTTCTCTTTTTTCAGGTAAGTACAATTAACAATAAAAAAAAGTTGAGTATTAAAATTTGTTGATATAATTTTTTTAAAATTAAACGGGTTAAACGAGTTGTGTTGTGTTACCTGTTTATTAAATGGGTCGTGTTCGTGTTGAGATTTTTCACCCGTTTATTAAACGTGTCATGTACGGGTTTACATATTTTTCACTCGTCACCAGTTTAACCCGACACGTTTGACACTCCTAGCGTTGAGTCTTCCTGAACTCTTAAGTTTTGGATTGGACTAAGGCTATTAGTTAAGTTTGACCTGTTTTTTAATGGTTTGGGCTCAACCCATGAACTGGGCTCAGACCTGATGTGAATTTGGGCTCGTCAGATCTCTCAACTTATACACTAGTTAAATTAGGACTTGCCTTCGTCCAAATAACTGAAGTTCATCCTACCAACTAATTACGTTTTTATTGTCCATGAGACTTGAGCCCTTGACCTTCACAAGACAAGAGATACTATTGGACCAAATTATAAATTTAGTTTCGAGAAATTATACGATATCTCTTTTGTACTTTCGGTACAATCTCTAAATTTCATTTTTTTTCCCATTTTGATCCAAGATTTTTGAACTATTTGAATTTTAAACTTTGAAGCCAGCTTTAGGGACTATTATTTAGGGTTTTTGTTATTAGTTATTTCATTCATACATGCTATGTATTTTGGTTTGTGGTCTTTTTTAAGACTATATTTCCCTCAACTATGGACCTTATAAAATTTTACAATGATTTTATTAATTAGATGTTAAATTCTATGTTTACTTATTATCTTAAGTTTTGTGTCAGCCACTCCCAAGAGTTTAGTTTAGTGATAACTTAGTCACCTGATAAATCTCCCATGAAAGATAAATCAGGGGTTCTAATATTTCACAAAATGTAATCATTTGGGGCTACTACCCATAAATTTTCACACTTGTGTGGAAAAACAGTTTTGCACAAGATATAGTATTAGTTCGGTAGGTGAGTAGGGAAGTAATGCAGTGATCTCCTAACTAGAATATAAAAAAAAAAAAAAAATGTATTAGTCATCAAATGTGAATAGGTGGCCACAATGTTATTTGAGGAAAAATCAAGGGATGCTAATGTAATTTAAGCAACCATCTTGCTTTTCATGGTCCTCGGTATGACTGTAAATTTCAACATTAGCGAGTGCAAATACTGTTAAGTTTGTAATCAATGGTTTCTCAGCCAATGGATTCACTTTTTGCACGGATTCCTGAAGCCCGCCGTGGTTTATACTTCTCTCTCTCTCTCTCACACATTTTCTCTCTCCTCTCCCATATCTTTCTCTGAGACCTCAACAACCCTTCTTTATAACCACCTCTTTCCTCCCCTCTTCCCCCATTAAGCTCCCACTCTCTCTCTTTCTCTCTCTCTCTCTCTCTCTGAAGAACTTTCATGGACTCCACAAACACAAGAAGGTCTTCTTTCTTAGAGGAAGACGATGGTCTTGCCTCTATTGCTGACATCGAAGCTGGGTCCTCTGGAAACCACAACCACCAACACCATAACCACTTCATCTCTAGGCCTCTGTATTACTCACAAAGAAGAAGTAACCTGAGAAATCTTTACTCTGTACCTTCTCCAAGATCTGGGAGATTCAATGAGACTAGATATGAAGAACATCAACCCTATTTTTTAGATGCTTGTTCTCTTTGCAAGAAACCACTTGGTGATAACAGAGACATCTTCATGTACAGGTTAGAGTTTGTCAATCTCCTCTGTAAACTCTCCTTTCTTAAGCCTACATAGAAGTGAAGTTCAAGACCCATTTTTTAATTTTTCAAAAAAAAAATAAAAAATTTACCTTGTTTTGATAGGAATTTTTTGTAAGATGAGTGATAATTCCCCTGTGATTTTTCCTGGGATATATTTTATTTATGTCATTCATGGGGCATAATACTGTTTGGTTGTTTTTTTGTTTGGTTTCTGAGAAAACTGAGGGAGACCCATTAATAAAGTTGAACTTTCTATTGTGTTTCTGCTTGACAAAGTTGCTAGTGAAATTTAAATAGAAATTCAAAGTCAGCCGAGTCAAAATAGTTAACTGTGGGAGAGAATTGAATAATGCCGGCCAAAATATAAAAAATTGATAGATTTATGGTCTAATTTTTTCTCTTTTCCTACTCTTTCCCAGTAATCAAACATCAGTGTTTCCTGTTTTGTCATAATTTCATCAAAATCTCAGATGGGTTTGATTCAATTGATGTTTAATCATTCATCTTAAGAATATTGATCTGTATATAATTGATTCATGGTCCTGATTATTGATTGGGTTCGACTTTGGTTTTGATCTTGCAGAGGGGACACCCCATTCTGTAGTGAAGAGTGCAGACAAGAACAAATAGAGATTGATGAAGCCAAAGAAAAAACCTGGAACCTCTCTGCTTCCATGAAAGCCTTAAGGAAAAAAGAGCAGAAGAAATCAAGTACCTCCCCAAACAAAACTACCAAAGACTACCCTTTCCGTACAAGCACTGTGGCTGCTGCTTAATCAGTATTCAAACCCCCCTCCACAAGACAAAAAGACACACTTTTTCAAAGAAAATATGTCGATTTGGGCTCATGAACAAACAAGATAGCTGAGACTTGAGATCAGAGAAGCAGGACTAAGAAGACTTGTTTTGAAGATATTTTATTACCTACTATTAACTGTAAATGTTTATATGAAGGCCAGTGAGCTCTGTACTGGTTGGAGTGTGGAGTTTTCTCTGTTCTTTTTTTGGTGGTTTTTGTTGGAGTTTTCTCTGTTCTTTTTTTGGTTAACTCTGATGGGTTTTTCATATGGAATGGTGACAGTATAATGGTAAAGAGAAAGTTATGTTATAAGAAAATTTTCTTCCCATTGATGAGTTCACTTTTTTTCTTGTTCTTTTTCTTCTCTCCCTCAAGTTGTTTAGTGTGGTTATTTTCTTTTGCTTTGATACTGATGTGTGTCTTTTTGGGTCATTGGAGTGCCAAAAACTAGACAATTTCCTGGTAGGTTGGAGGGGAAAGTGGTCTGCTAGTGCTTTGTAAAAAGTGCTTTTGGGGGAAAAATCTCTCTCTCCCTCTCTCTCAGAGGGTGGTATTAAGTTCTGGGAGTTGATCTAGGGCTGTATCATTCTCTCCATGGACCCCTAAAAAATTGGCATTATGTGATCATGACCACCCCTGTCATCGTGGTTGGCAACTCAGCTTCCATTGTTAACTTAATTAACTCAAAAATAGTTAAAAGCCACGGTATCAACAATCAATTTGAAGGGTCGAGATATTTAGTCACATCATTGTGAAATAATATCCAAAATATTACATTGAAGTTTAGGATTATATGAAAAACATCACTGAGCAGTATAGTTATTTCATATCTTAGTCACATCATTGTGAAATAATATCCAAAATATTACATTGAAGTTTAGGATTATATGAAAAACATCACTGAGCAGTATAGTTATTGAAATCCAAGATATGAACTAATATCATTTGATTCGATGGCGATAACCCGAACAAGTCGACAGTCATGGAAGAAGACTTTTAGTTTATAGAGAACGTTAATGGTATCAAGCATCGAAAGGTGTTGAGTCGCATTGATATCTACCATTATTTTAAAAAATAATATAGATATTTTCGAGAAGTTTGTGACGTTTATTATTTGTGGTATTTGATACATTAGAAAAATATTTAAAGTTCTTTGTAGTTATTATCTTATGATGTGAAACTGCTCCAACGCAGGGCCCTATGGTCCCACCCCTATGATACAGATACTTGTAGTTAAATACTAAAATAAAAAATTTGTATGTATTAAATTATGTACTAAGAGAGTAGATACCATATGTAATATTAGGTCTGACAATTCTAGACACGACTCATGAAATTGACATGAATTCGACACATATTTAGTGGGTTTGGGTGTAATCTCAACGGGTTCGGGTGGTTAACGGGTTAATTCGACAGACTCGTGAAATAAATGAACCGATTTCGTATTTAACCCATAAACTCGTTTCAACCCGTTAACAGAGGTACTATAATTTTTTTTTTTTAAAAAGTTAGGCCTTTGCCTCATCTCACACCTCCCATCTCTTTAGACTCATTCAAATTTATTAATCATTTAATGTTTATTTTTTGTCTTTATTTTTTTTGCTCAGCCATGATTTATTGTTATAGTAAATATGTCAAACATGTGTAATGTGTAGCAAGTTGATAATTTTTCGTGTGTATTCAAAATATTCTAACATATTCTTTTATTTAGCGGGTGACATACGGGTTGTATCGGATAACCCGTCTAATAAATGATTCGTGTATGAGTGTGATAGTTGGACTCGTTTATATAAACAAATGAGATAAAAATGAAGAATTAACCCATTTCATCCAACATAAAACCACTCCACTCAACACGATTGCCGGGTCAGTGGAACATGATGATAGTGCCCAATAATTTTTTGTTTGTCAAAGGGTGCAGAATGAGCTGTATCATGCAAGTGTAAGTCCAATTATGGTGGACCCTAGTAGTAGATTTTAGATGTATATGTCTATATCATGGTGGTGTTTTGATCACGACATTGATATATTAGAGTCTCTTGTAAAAAAATTGCCAACTCACTGGTATTAATATTATACTCAACTAACAATGTTATCTCTATCCCATTTTATTATAAAATGGCAAAAAGAGGACATGGTCACATATCAAAATCAACTAGTTGCTGTCTTAGGCTAGTGATAAATGTGAGATCATTAAGTAGTAGATGTAGGTTTAGATTCTACTAAAGTTTTTGGTAATGCAATGTGACATGTTAGGTTATGTCTAATTCATAATTCATTTAACCCGGCGTGGTAGACCTTTGGGCCTACCTACCGGAGTGGTTTACCACTCCGTTAGCCGGATGCCCAAAGCAAAAAATAAAAAATCCATCAAAATATTTTTGGGTATATTAACAACATTGTTACTACATTTACAGGGTCGGCCCAACAGTATGAAAAAAAAAAAACATAGGCCTTAGGGGTCCAAGTTTTAAAAAAGCCCTATAATTTTAAGTATATTATTAGCCTACAAAAAAATTTAAATCCATTAAATTTTAAGCCCTAAAAAATTAAGTCAAATCAAAATTTTTATTGCAATAATTCAGGTCTATGATCCAATCCATAATATTAAAAACCAAAAAATTAGAAGTTAAAAAAATAAAAAAGTACTTAAAAGTTAATTCATATTTACTCATATCCATTCTCTCTCTCTCTCTGGCAAAAAAAAAAAAATAGCAACAAAAGTTTAAATTAAACACTTCCTCCTGCTATGTGGTAAAAAATAAAACAAAAGTTGAAACTTTTTTCTTGCCAACACTAGCACGTCCTTCTTATATCCCTCTCTTACATAAAAAAATTAAAAATAAATTAATTTTTTTAAAAAGATAATACTAAAAATAAAAAATGTCTCATTTAATGTTTCCGCTTTAGGTTTCAAATTGCCTTGAGCTGCCCCTGTACATTTATAGCTCAGAAACAAAAACATCTTTGCCACGAAGGGTTGGGTCGACTCTTTTTTTTTTAGTTTAATGGTTAGAAATGTCTAGACCAACTTACGTATAGGGTATTCATGATACTCCTTAGGATTTGTTTGGATGGATTTTTGGGGAGGGTTTGGATTGACTTCCTCAAACCCTTCCAAACCCAAACCTTTCTTTACAAATATGAGATTCAACATTGGATCCGATCCATACCCATGTTTTATATACAATATATACACATATAGGACTCATAGATATATCATAATTATTAATAACTATTTCTCTTATAAATGACTATTTTACTCTTAATCAATTCAATTCATACACATGTTAAGGGGTATAATTATATTTTGTATCCTTAATTCTTTAACCCATCTTCCCAAATCAACCCCCTAGGTTTAACGAAACTCATAATCATGGGTTAAATATTTGGGCTAGTTGCGGGCCGGATTTGGGAACCAAAGATTAAATTTTCAATCCAAACATAGGGTTTGAGAGTCCTTTGGACTATTTTTCCCAAACCCATCTTGCCAAATCCCTCCATACCCCATTTTCAAACAGTCCCTTAGGGTTAGGGTTGGGTCGATTTTGAACTCGGTGCAATTTGATTTTGATTGTTAATGTTAGTATTTATGTAAGCTAACATTGCATCCCATCTAAGATAGTGAATTAAATGCTTTCTAACATACCTTTTTTTTTTTTTTAAGGTAAGTAACAATTACCCAAAATGCTCTCTAATACACTTCAATGCCTTAGAATGTTAACAATTTAAAAAATGGAGAACTCAAACCCATTTTCAGCCCAACTGACAAAATTTCATGACAGCATATAACAATTTTCATTGAACCCATTTGTAGCCCAACTATACATTTTTCTTTTTTTGTTAGTCTGACAGGGATGAAAATGATGAAGTTCGAATCCGTGAACATGAGGTCCAACAGCGAGAGTGATGACCATTCGACCACCCGCTAACCTCGCCCCACTATACACAAAAAACTTTAACTCATATATAAGTTGGAATTTGCTCTTACTGCTTCCTCTGGAGGTTCCTTGGTGATTGAGAAAATTGGATGCCCCCCACTTTTGGGAACCAATTCTTTTCCTTAGTTACACTTGAGGTGGTGCCAGGACCACGATTGAGATGTTTTTACCTCTTTTCTAGGTGATTGGAATCTCTTTTAAACTCTATATAGGTGGATCTTCCTATCAAGACATGGTGAATGAATGATCAACTCTCAAAGAAATAAGAAAAATATGTTAGAGGAATCTTTATCATCATCGTTAAGGTCGGTATGGAATCACTATGCTGGTACAGCCCCATGATTTCTGTGATAAATATTCCTTGAAAATTATTATATTTTTTAATAAAATTCCATTAGAATTTTTAAGGCCCTTACCCATTAAAACACTCTATTTGACCGTTATACTTGCGAAGCAATTGGGGTGGTTGTTGAGCCCAAAAGGCCCATTCTAGACCATAAAAAAAAAAAGGCGTGCTATATTTTCAACCCCCAACCCATATGTCACAAGCAATGGGGCCAAGGGAACGCTGGCCCCTTAGTTGTTTGAATTGGGCCCATCCCCAATCCAAAAGAAAGATTGGCCCATGACAAAACAAAATAAAGTCTAGAACTAGAGCTGAACAAATGGGGTATTAGGTCCACTATATTTCCCTTGGCCCGTTAGTTTTTTGAATTGGGCCTATCCTCAGTCTAAAAGAAAGATTGGCCCATGACAAAACAAAAAAAAAAAAGTCTAGAACTAGAGCTCAATAAGTGGGGTATTAGGTCCACTATATGTAATATACTAAGGGTAACCCGTGTTTGAAGGCACAGTACAATGTGAATAGTTTTGAAATGAATGTTACTGACCGTTGGATGAGTCTATTTGAGACCATCGGATAGACTTATTGAAATTTGCTCTGTTTTATATTATAAATATACCGCTAGAATAAAAGTCAAAAAACTGCAACCTTTCAAAATTCAACGCTTGTGATCTTCCGACGTCTTCTACCTTCTGTCTATTACGTCGAATTTAGAATGTGTCCACCTTAGAAAAAATTTCTGAGTCCGCCCTTACATGTAAATGCAGTTAAGAGAGTAGCCTGTCGGGCACAAAAAAGTCAGGAGAGTTTGAGGCCTTGACAGCCATTACCCTTCACATAATAGTTATTAAAAGCAAAGATTGGGCAGAAGCTAGTCATTGTTTGGGCACGCAGGCACTTCAGTAACTTGGGACAATGTAATGTAACAACTTGATCATTATGATGGGCCACGTCTTGCTTTTACTGCTACATTTGGAAGCTGAAGACAGATTGTCACTATTTTTCCTGATAATGGAGAATCAGGAAACCCTCCTATGCATGCAAATCATACACATGCAACATTCAAAAATCATGTACACCGATTAAACTTAAATTACATGTTATTAGTGAAATTGATGTACGAATTTACATCTTTTTCCTTGTTCAGCCACTAGACCAACAATAGTGTATATATATATATGATTAATTGTACTAGAGGTTCTCAAAGTATGAAGTTTATTTTATTTTAGTCCTCAATATTTCAATTGTATTATTTTGGTCCCTGAAGTATTGAATGTGTTTTTATATGGTCTCTCAAGTAGACAGCGTCTAAATTGCTTACGATTTTTTTATCATAAACTTGTCATGTAATATCTAAATATTGACAAAAAATTATTTGAATAGCTATTAACTAAAATTTGGGTAGCTCTTGACAAAAAAGTTGTAATATGGATAACTTTTGACCAAAATTTGGATAGTTTATGGTAAAAAATATGTAATTTGGGTAGCCCTTTGACCAAAATTTGGATAGAAATTTGGTCAAGAGTTATCTAAATTATTTTTTTGCCCATATTTAGATATTACGTGACAAGTTTATGATAAAAAATCGTTAGCAATTTACATATTGTCTGCTCGAGGGACCATATAAAAACATATTCAATACTCCAGGAACCAAAATGATGCAATTAAAATATTGGAGAACAAAATGAGGCAAACTCCATATTTTGAGGACCTTCGTTGCAATTAACCCTATATGTACATGTGTGTGTATTTCTCTCTCTCTCTCAGGTGTTCCATAGATTGCTTGGGTGTTAAAGAGAGGGTAGGGAAGAGCACATCAAGGAATGAAGATGAGAAGTTTTCGTGTGGGGTTTGAAGTGCTTACACGTATCATCACTTTAATTAATGGAGAAACACAAGCTAAGAATTATGGCCGAGGGAGTTTTGGAGGTTTTGTTGGGGGACCGGTGCAATAGTTGTAAAGTGAACAAGGACGGGTGGTGTTCTTATTCCCCATGAAAGCTATGGAAGATCATCATATTTTTCTTCATGATAGCGAAAAAATATTCTTTTTTTTTGTGTGTGTGTGTGTGTTGAGAGAGAGAGAGAGAGGAGCTTCAGTAGCAGAACGTAACATCAGAAACCACAATCTCACTTTGGGCGGACTTGTAGCTCATCAGTGTCCTAATAATCATGTCTTTTATGATGAAATGGTCTGAAGAATCAGTCATTAAAAGCAATAGCCTCTGTGTGTGTGTGTGTGTGTGTGTGAGAGAGAGAGAGAGAGAGAGAGAGAGAGGTGAGTCGATATAAAAGATAAGGTTTAATTTCCTCCACGAGAGAATGTCTTGGTGGTAAGCATGAAAACAACGTATGACCACAGCTAAGCACGGTGAGCCTTGTTTTCTGCCAAAAAAGGACGAAATTATCGAGGTCGAGTAGCCAGAGATTTCGTTATCATCATCTTAGCAAATTAAGACTGAAGAACTTGCTAAGTTCTGGGTCAAATTTGTAATCTTCATTGATGCTTTGAAAATGCTTTTCACCGACATTATCATTACAAAATTTGAGAAGATTAGTCAGATATTTCCGGCCTTATCCTTGCGTGCAGAAAGATCGTTTCCGTGATTTGATGAAAGACGCAATCCCCAAGCACGAAATGTAGCACAATGTTAGCATTTGCTTCCTTCAAGCAAGAGGATTCTTGCACATTTTCACAAGGGCATTCTCCTTGCATAAATGTAAATATGGAGATAAGGGAAGCACACGAAAGCCTACTTGATAGCATTATTATAGTTGTCTTGCTTTCTTCATCAGTCCACTTCATCACCTAATAAGAAAAATAACACGTAGTGGATCAGTTTAGACAAAAATGAGTGAGACAGGGAGAGAGATAAACTAGAGTTAACACACGTGATCAATACTTATATCACAAAAAAAGAATGAGCGGGAAAAATGGTTGAGATGAGAGAACTCGAATTACTTATTATGAAGGGACCAATACTTGGACAAAAGGATTCTCAAGAAGATGAAGACAACTGAATGCACTCTCGTAATCGGATGATCACGTCTGCATGGAGGGTAGCCCTACTCGTGCTACATCCCTCGCATATCTATTTTAGACCAAGTTGCCTATGGGTCTCAACATCTCAATGTACTATGGGGGTAAATAATAAAAATATTTATAGCAAAGGTACTCGGGCAATTCGGATTGCCCATATAGATTGTCCTCAGTTGCCTTGTATAGAATCAACATTCTGCGCAAATACTGTTTGTACCAGCAACCATCTCGATTATTTTCGTACAAAGCTCATGTAGTGCAAGCCCAGTGTCCCAAGCATTATTTAGGCAGATGTGTCATTCCCAAGATACAACGTTGACTAGATCCTCAAGGAGGAGGTTCAGAACAGTCTTGAGGCTGGGGCAGTCATCGAGGTAGAAAAGTCGAAGACTAGGTTCTTGCGGAATGTCATGAACTGTCACTGTTTTATTTCAAAAGTTATATATAATATTTTATAAAATGAGACCAACATATTTTATATGTTTTCAGAACCTTGTTTGAGCTTGGGAGGATTTTCCTACAGAACTTAGTGCTCACCTCCTACAAACATCTTTTTCATATTACGATCTAGAGGAAGAGCTTGGATTGAATGAACAGGTAAATTGAAAAATTCAGATCGATAGAAATGTGAATCCCAACGTGAATGTTTAGAGATATTTCCTTTATATTCTAGATTGGGAGATTAATTATGAGACAATGTTAAGAATAATGTTTTATTTATTCCGCTGCAAAATAATATTTAGTTTTTGAATGTAATTGTCATGGGGTGACTTTTTGTTTTGGATGATGTTTTAGTCATTATGGATGATAAATAAAATTTTTATTATTCATGGATTTTATTAGTTGTTCTCATGATATGAATGGTTATAGATAATGATGTCTTCCAAGATAAATTTTGGGGTGTTACAAGCTCCATAGATGAATGTGTGATTCTCAAGTCGTGTTGCACTGTAAGCCTCACGGCGAGGGGCGGGCTTTGTCCTTCCAAAACACCCGCAGCACTGCTCATGCCTCAAGGGCAAGGCCACTTTTACTCGAAGAAGGATGTAATCTCACCATGTTAAATTGTCATCTATCCCTCGAAATGCCACATGTCTGCTGATAATATATAGGTCCCCGTGTCCAAATTTTATGGCTACTACATAGAGAGGAGAGAGAAATTCAAATAAACAAACAGCCTGAGATTTAATCACAGACTTAGTCTCTGACAAACAGATCAACTGACCCAAACTTCTGCATCATAAAAAGTCCAATTTCCCAACTGCATCTTGGTTGAGGAGCAATGGTCGGTTTGTCTTTATGGGTGATTTCAGTTTCTTTTGTAACTTTCAAAACAGTATTCACACATGATCATCACACTCTTTTGGAGAATCAATGGAGCAGCTAAACTATCGATTCATATCAATGTACAGACTTGGTCACAGCCACATGTTTTACCTCTTGGAGAGACCCTCCAGCATTATTCTTATCCTGAAGGAAGACCTAAACCAATCAAAATCAGAGAAAAATGAAAAATCAGTATTATGTCATCCACATATATGCAATGACTTGGAAAGTAATAGACCAAAAAGAAGTTGGCTCTTGAGTTTGTGGGGTTTGGTTTGGTGGGTTGTAGCAAAAGAAACCACCCATTGGGTTATCATAGCAACAGATATGAGTGAGAATTTGGTGGAACCAAAAACTATAAACATTTTCCATTTTCCTGTGACTGGAAATGTGCTCTTAACGGCTTTCACAGAGGTTTACTACTACTACAATTATTTTTTTCACTACTAAATGCTGAATTGAAGCTCTAGATGAGATGTAAAAGAGCAGAAAAAAAAAAGGAGAGAATTTTAGTCCCCAGCCAAAAAAAGAAAGAAATCAGATTAGGACAGGTACAGTGCACATGGAAAGTTGACTATCGTTCAAAATATCAGTAGGGGCTATATCACCTTCGGATATTCTCTAGAAATGCTTCATTTTCAGTACGAAGTATAATTTTTTTTGGGCCAATGAAAAGTTTAATCACGCTTATTTTGAACCCATGTAGATACATATAACAAGTGAAACGACACCCATTTCTCGATCTCAAGAAAATGTGGCACTGAAATTTCTTCATTCAAACTAGGAGGGTTGATAAAAAAAATTATGGGCATAGTATTCATTGTTTACTGTCCGATAAGCCAGTTTTGGCGTACATAAACCACTCTTAAAACTACACACTTCATGCTAACAAATTAATCTAAAGATTACCCCCCCCCCCCCCCCCCCTCTCTCTCTCTCTCGTCAGGGATATATTAGATATACCCAAACTAAACTAACCATAAAATCAAAAGTTGCTATTTTTTTTTGGTCCCCACCATTGATAAGATTCAGAAAAAGTGAAGCCGCATTCAAAAGAAATGGCTCGCAAGCTGACTAGTTTTACTTTTTGCACTTTTTCCTTTCATACTAGAGCCCACCAAGGCACCAACATTGTCTACTTTGTATCCAAAACATGAGGCTCTCTTTATAAATAAGCAACCACACCCTTCATCCATTCTCACAATCTCTCTTCCCTCTACAACAACCAAAAACAATGGCTTTCACACTTCGTTCTTCCATTTCTTTCATTAATCTGAAAGACAAAAAAACCACGAAAACTCCCAACGACTTCTCTGGCATGGTTTGCTTTGCACAAATCAGGCCATCGTGCCGTCTCCAGGCAAAGAATTCCATGCAAGAAGCTCAACTCTCACGTGAGAGAACCTCAGTTTTGGAAGGAGAGAGAAATGAGGAAAGAGAGAAGCTTCATGGTTTATCAATTGTTCATAATAAAAATGATCCAAAGGTACCTGTCTTTGTGATGCTGCCACTGGACACAGTATCAGTTGGTGGAAACTTGAACAAGCCGAGAGCAATGAATGCAAGTTTGATGGCGTTGAAAAGTGCTGGAGTCGAAGGAGTAATGGTGGATGCTTGGTGGGGTTTGGTGGAGAAAGATGGACCTTTAAAATACAACTGGGAAGGGTATGCTGAGCTTGTGAAGATGGTTCAAAAGCATGGCTTGAAGCTCCAAGTTGTCATGTCTTTTCATCAGTGTGGGGGGAATGTTGGAGACTCCTGCAGGTATAGATGGTTTTTTTTTCATAGAATACGTTCTTGGGGAGAAATAAACCTAGATATGGATTGTTAATATTTAATAATATCTCTCTCTCTCTCATCCCAAAAAATCTTCTATATTCATAGCAGAATTTTTATCAATTGGGGTAGTCTTTAATTTTCAAGATTTCTACACTAAGATTTCCAGCCCTTCTATTTTGATTCAATAAAAGAGGTTACTAAGATATAATTCAAGGCACATCCAGCTGAGTACACGCCCCAGTAGAGACACACAGAGCCTAACTCACTGAAAAGAAGTCGTATCAGAATTAGTCTGACCTCAGAAAGAGCAGAATGGTTAACCTAATGAACATGTTGTTCCTGTTTTTGCAGCATTCCTCTACCCCCTTGGGTGCTTGAAGAAATCAGCAAGAACCCTGATCTAGTCTACACAGACAGGTCAGGCCGGAGGAACCCTGAGTACATCTCCTTGGGTTGTGATTCATTACCGGTGCTCAGAGGAAGAACACCCATTCAGGTCTACTCCGACTACATGAGGAGCTTCAGTGAAAGATTCAAGGATTACCTGGGGGATGTTATAGAGGTAACAATACATTTTATATAAAATTTCTTGACTGAATTTTTCTTATTTAGAACAAAAATATAGCACAGTCAAATCATTACCAACTTATTTCACCAGATACTAGGCAATAACAACTGATTTGATATGCAAAGTTCTTGATGTTCTCTTTGGTAAGTCATGCTATCTTCATAATTTTTCTTTCAATTGAAGGGTTTTAATTATTTGCTATGGCACTGGGAAAAAAAATATCTATGATGTGGACACTTAGGGTCCAGAATATTCAAAAAATAACCTAATCCAAATGGTGGGCCACCAATACTTATTCAAATATCACATGTTAGAAATATTCTCCTTTCATTTGTGTATCATATAGATAAATAAATAATTTCTTTAAGTACTAGAAATTCAAATTCTATTTTTCAATACAGGAGGTTCAAGTGGGGATGGGCCCTTGTGGAGAGCTGAGATATCCATCCTACCCAGAAAGCAATGGAACTTGGAGGTTTCCTGGAATTGGTGAATTTCAATGCTACGACAAGGTAACTATTTGCAACTCAAATGTACTTTTTTTTGGTACACGGAGGCCACAAATTTCAAAAATGGTTTGTCGATGTTGTTTTACTGAAATATCACCACCAATGAACAAAGAGCCCGACCTAGGATATGACTGCGTTGGATTGGGTGGGTTGAGGGGTTATTATGGTCTTAATCTAAGATGTAAACCTCTTACCCCCAAGCTAACTTCAACTCGACTTCTACCATGGTCAAAGTTTTAAATTCAGATGAACTTGAGTTCAATTATCAGATTAAAATTTGAGTTCAATTTGTGCTTGATTCAATGTTATACAACTCTGTTGAAATTAAAGTTAGATTCAATTTGAATCCTAAGTTGCTAATTCAAATATGATTCAAGATGGTTCCTAAAAATTTAAGATCCCAAGTGTAGTACAGTCCTCACCCGGATAATAGATATGATCAAAATTACCCTTCTGAAAAATGAACCATGTGCAACACATTTTTTCTGTAGGTTATGCAACACATTATTGTTGATAAAAAACTTACATCAATATCAAATGTGTTCAAATCATCAAAAACAAAATAGCATAAAGTTTAAGACAATAAATCTTGTGTATTTTTATAATAAAGTTGTTATATTGAAACAGTATATGAGGGCGTCATTGGCAGCATCAGCAGAGGCACAGGGAAAGAAAGACTGGGGACAAAGTGGACCTCATGATTCCGGCCAGTACAACCAGTTCCCAGAAGAAACCGGGTTCTTCCGGAGGGACGGAACATGGAACAGTGAGTATGGGCAGTTTTTTCTAGAATGGTATTCCGGGAAGCTATTAGAGCATGGTGACAGAATCCTAGCAGCTGCAGAGAGCATATTCCAAGGAACCGGAGCTAAACTATCCGGAAAAGTAGCCGGAATTCATTGGCACTATAGATCAAGATCTCATGCAGCAGAACTAACAGCAGGATACTACAACACAAGACATCGAGATGGTTACCTACCGATAGCACGAATGTTGGGCAAACATGGAGTTGTTTTCAACTTCACATGCATGGAGATGAGAGACAGAGAACAACCCGATCATGCGAATTGCTCACCTGAAGGGTTAGTTCAGCAAGTGAAGAGGGCAGCTAAGACTGCTGGGACAGAGCTTGCTGGAGAGAATGCACTGGAGAGGTATGATGCAGGAGCATATTCACAAGTATTGGCAACAAGTAGGTCCGATTCTGGAAATGGATTGAGTGCATTTACATACCTGCGAATGAATAAGCAGTTGTTTGAGCCAGAGAATTGGCGGCAGTTGGTGGAATTTGTGAAAAGCATGTCGGAAGGTGGCCGGAAAACAAGACTTCCAGAGAGTGACTCAAGCAGGACAGACCTTTATGTAGGTTTTGTCACAAAGACTAAAGCGAAGAAGGAGGCTGCCCTTGTTTAAACATATACCTGCATATTTATGTAAATTTTGAATAATTGCGACATTCTAGTGCACTGAAAAAGAAATAGAAAGTAAAAAGGAGAAAAATAGCATACATTATATACTGTACATGTGTTATAATTCACCAAGTCAAAACAATGTTCAAGGCAAGAAAACTATAAAAGTTTTCTCTATATTTCTACAACCAAAGGAAGAAAGTTTAATCTGCTACCTTTCACTGTCCTGTTTAGGAAGTTGACAGTCTCATTATTTTGGGGCTCGGGGTGATCAATGGAATTTTGAGTTAATGATTAGTACAAGTACATTTCATTTTTGTTCATACTTTATTGAAATAAAGAGCATTTTGGAATTCCAATCTATATTATTCATCGTGATTATTGACTATGGGTTGTCTCCAGATATCGTTAAACAAAAGCATCAGCTAATAAAAGGTATATTACAAACACAAAGCAGCATAATGGTGACAGGGTCCAAACCAATTCCAACTTCAGAAAGATGAATTGTGTGATGAGACAATCTGTTGTGAAGTGCTGGAGAAGAGCTATTTGATGATATACAACCATTATTTGAAGCAACAAAACCCCATTCTCTGTACAG
The DNA here is from genome assembly GCA_951799425.1 of Ilex aquifolium. Taxonomy (NCBI): domain Eukaryota; kingdom Viridiplantae; phylum Streptophyta; class Magnoliopsida; order Aquifoliales; family Aquifoliaceae; genus Ilex; species Ilex aquifolium. Next base: position 28,632,361 of record OX637403.1, read on the forward strand.
CCACACACACGAGCCCAAGTGACACTACATGCAACATAGTAATTATATTTGGACGATGTCCAAATACCCGAGCATCGCAAATATTTGTGCATACAGAAACTAACATCGCGGTCAGTAATTCCCTCCAATAGAATGGAACATGATACAAACAGAATAAGAAGCTTAATTGATGTCATAAATTCACAAAGTAACCACATGTTAGGCCAAGCCTTATAGATAAACAGTATGAACAGTCTATTAGAATCTCATTGAACAAGCATGTTTCTTTCTCAAAAGTCAAAACCAACCCCCCACCCCCATCACAGCCCCACCTTGAGTTGAATATTTTTTTTGGATGGGGGGGGGAAGGATTGCTAGGTTTGAAAATTATAAAATCTAATTGACAAAACCAATTCCCAACTTTCCAAATTATCATATTCCATGATATCTACTACTCAATCAATGACAATGCAACAAGAACCTGAACATAAACTGCCAATTAAGGCTTTTACAGACATTTTGACATATGTCTTCCAAATAGCTAGAGAAACAGAATTCAACTCTTGGCTCAGAGAAGCAAGGATCAGAGTCCATTTCTTTCAGCTCATGTGATGCTGCAATGTTTAACTCAAGCACCTGCAAAAGCATTCTGATCAGGAGGCCAAAATAACTTCTAATCTGAGTAAGGATTATCAAGATTAGAATAATCTAAGTAGGGACTATCAAGATCATAAAATCTAATAAATCAAAGAACTATGAGTGGAACTCTAGCTGTCCACCTCGAAATTGAAAACTAAGTGTCTGCAAAACATCACACCTCCCCACTCCCCCACCAAACAAAAAAACCATAGCAGCAACACACACACACACACACAGGGCATTCCTTGTGGTTACAACATTCATCAGGTGAAGAGCTATAGTCCCTGTGCAGGCGTTCGGTGTGCCGGGGAGCGATAGAGAAGTTTTTGAATGTCAACTTTACTAGTTCAGTAAATTCAATCTCAATGTGTGTGTGTGTATAGAGAGAGAGAGAGAGAGAGAGAGAGAGAGAGAGAGAGAGAATCACAGAGAAGCATGGATTATCTAAGAAAGGATATAGTCCAATAAGGGACAAAGAAAAATTTGAACGTACGCATGAGTGCCTTGAGAGGAGAGAGAGGGAAGGAGAACATTATGTATAGCTCCAATTTTCATGTATACCATTGACTCAGTCACTCAAGCTAGAAACCCTAGAAGCCGGAGAGTCAGATGATCCTGCTTCCTATTCATTCTTTTACAAAGATGATTGCAAGAAACAGTGCTGCCTAAAGGCGAATTAACTACAAGTGTCAAACAGTCTCAATTCCCTATACATTATTATTCAAACCTTGCACCTTCAAACTCCAAAATGGGCCATTATTATATTTTGCAAGTACTCTGCACAACCTCTAAATCGTCCCAATTTTTGCTTTTCAGTACCCCATCTAATTCCAAAAATGCGCTCCTTTCTTACTGCCCAAACAAGTCCTAAAAGTTCCTATTTTATTAATCTTTAGGCACCTATAAACTGGTTATGACTTGTGACTAGTCTAAACACCATTGTTCATGTTTTTCACTTCTATAGCAATTTTTGTGTTAGCACTTGAACGAGAGTGTGTATGCAAGCATCCTAGATTACCTAAGCTGATCCTAGTAAAGCCAAACTCAGCTAATTGAGCACATGATTGAAGAACAATGCCAGCTGCACCGGACAAATTGAAGATGAAATTAGTTCAAATCTCATAAGGTTTAATTCAATTTCAATGAGTAAATTCCATGCTCCAAAACCCATCTTTCATGTCATGAACCGGTCGATCTTGGTCATATTGCCATTATTTCCTGCTGTCCATTCCCTTATTTTTCAACTTAAGAAAGTGACAAAGTGGTTACGATGTCCTAACATAATTCTCACTCACACACACAATAGAGGAGAAGGGTAGGTAGGAGATTTGAACCCACGACCACCTGCCAGTAGGGACAGTTCCACTGCCCCTAAAATTGCAACGAGTTTCACTATTGACGCAAGAAATTGATTTCAAGAACTAATAAAACAATAATAAACTAGTCATTTGAATACTAAGTTCGGCATTATTTCACCTTTGTGTTTGCATATAAGAAGAGAGAGACAGAGAGGGGGCAAGGAAATTACCAATTTAGGAATGTGGTGGCGGAGAAGAGGGCTCGGAATTGCCACGGCGAAGACTTTCGATCAAATCACCAAGCTCCTTGCGAGCAGATTCTCTGCCGAACATGAAACCATACCTGTTAAGAGCAAGTGATATACATATTTCAATCGAAAAATTAAGAACTTTCAAAGATCACTGATGCATAACAAAAGTAGAGAACAAAACCCTAATTCTTGAAGAAGAAACTGAATGTCTGTGGGACGGAGTAGTAGAGAGAGATATTACCAGTAGGAAACGGCAGAGAAGACGCCTGCTGTGGCGATTGTCTGTATGAGAGTAAAGGTTTTCTCCATTCTACACCACTCCTGTTACTCAGCTGTGCGCTTGTGGAGAGAGAGAGATAGAGAGAGAGGTGAGTTGCGGCCCATCTGGCGGGCCAAATTAGAATAAATTTTCGGGAAATTTGGAGGCCGGTCCCCTTATATGGACTTGTTTGGACTTAAGTCCGTCAAGAAAACTTATTTGTTATGAAGTCCGTTTTTTGTCAATTTTACCATATTATCCATTTCTTTTAGAAGTGAAATAAAACTAAAAATTAAAAATTCCTAAATCTTAGGAGTTTGACTAACATTAAAATCTTTTTTCTCTCATATCTATCTATATCCATATATAGGTTAAGAGTTTGACTAATATTAAAATTTTGCCTCTCTCTTATTTATCTATATCCATATATAGGTTAGGTGCATATATCTATATAATAAAGTAGAACGATTTTAAATTTTGGAGACAAAGAGCGGCTCAGATTGTTTCGTAACCAAAAAAGTCATCATCCAACGGATGACGTTATCCCAAACTGTCTCGAGCTATTGACGTCTCAGATCGTTTTCATCCGACGTACCACATTAGCTCTTGAAATATTTTTGCAGCTCAAAAATTTTAGTTTCCAAAATTGACACCCCTACATTGAATTCGCCAACCCAATTAAATCCGACAAATAAGCGATCTCTCATTCCTCAACTCTGTCTCTCTCTCCCTAAAATACAGATTATAACTCTTATCATTATTTTCCTGATTTTATTTCTTATGTTAAGGGATCAGTTTCTATACTGAGACATTGACTGTATCTCACACTTTCATCTTTCATGATTTTCTTTCCAAACTGAGACACATGTCTCCCCAAAATTCTATCTTAATCAAGTTTTTATAATTTTTATAGTTAAAAATGATTTTTCTATAATAAAAATTACAATTGATAAAGTCAATGTCAAAATCTTATCTATTTCTAATTCATCTGCTATCATATGTCATCCATAACGTCGTCCAACCGCTCCTCACACATCATATTTCATATATAAAATTTAAAATCATTTGATAAAATTTAATATTAATTGAATAAATTTGATCTTAATTTTGATAAATTTAAATATTAATTTAGTTTTAATTTTAATAAAATTGAATGTTCATTTGCTGTTAAATTAAAGAAATGACATTAATTTGATAAGGTTAAATTTAAAATTAATGGAATTTAATATTCTATTTAATAAATTAAATAGTTTAATTTAATAAAATTGAATGTCAATTTGATGTTGATTTGATAAAAATAAATAATAACTTAATATTAAATTAAAGAAATAATATTAATTTGATGAAATGAAATATTAAATTAATATAACTAAATGCTAATTTGATCAATTTTGTATTGATTTGATGAGATGAAATGTTAATTTAGTTTAAATTAAATAAATAAAATTAATTTGATAAAATTGAATATTAAATTGATCAAAATAAAGGCTAATATAATAGAACTAAAAGGGAGTGCATTGAAATTTCAGAATCAAAAGAGGGTGTTGTTAAATTTAGGTATATTTACAGGGGTGTTGTTAAAGTTATGTTTATTTATAAGAAGTGTGGATAAAATTTACCCTATAAAATACTCGGGGATATTTTTATAAATCAATCATTGTCATTAACGGTGTAACCCGACAATCACTAATAGAGAGTGACAGTGAAATATCAAAATTGTAAGGATGTATCATTGAATTTAGACATAATTACAGGGGATCTCTGGATGATATTTTCTCTTATATCTATACAAATCTATATAATAAAACACATAGGAAGTTGAATTTTATCCCCTATACATTTCCCCCTAAAAAATCATCACATCACTCATTTCTATCATATGCCAAACCATTTAATATTTGATTAATTTGTAATTTAACATAATTTTTATTTCATATATTATCCATACACGATAGTATAGATCTGTTAAAAAAATTTATCGAATTACATATTTTGAGAAAAATTTGTCAATATCTTTAGGAAAATAATGGGTAAAAAAAAAATTTTGAATGATTTAATCAAATAAATGGAAGAAAGAAAAATTATTATTTAATATAGTGATATCGATTTTTTAGGACTCGAATTTTTTGTTTTATTGTGCCTTTAGGCACGGGTTATGACTAGTATATATTAAAAATATATATAATAAAGTAAAACGATTTTGAATTTTGGAGACAAAGAGCGACCCAGATCGTTTCAAGATCAAAACAGTCATCATCCAATGGCCGTCGATATTTCAAACTGTCTCAATCTATTGACGTCTCAGATCGTTTCAATCCGACGTACCATATTAGCTCTTGAAAATTTTTTGCCGCTCAAAATTTTTAGTTTCCAAAACTAACATCCCTAAATTTAATTCCCCAACCTAATTAATTCCGGCAATTAAGCGATTTCTCATTCCTCAACTCTGTCTCTCTCTCCCTAAAATACAGATTACAACTCTTATTATTATTTTCCTGATTTTATTTCCTATGTTAAGGGATTACTTTCTATACTGAGACATTGATAGTCTCTCACACTCTTATCTTTCATGATTCTCTTTCCAAACTAAGACACATGTCTCTCCAAAATTCTATCATAATGCAGCTGCTATCCATCTTTACTGTTCATATCACACACACACACACACACATCTTTACTGTACATATATAGTACAAAGATCGAAGACATACTATATCTACACGTTATATCTAAGGAAAGTTTCATCTAAACGCCATGTAGTTGAGTCTAAATTCAATGACAACCCCTATAACAATATTTTTTGTCTCTATCAGTAGATAAAATAATTATTTAACTAAATATTTTGTGAAAATACTAAAATTACATTTTATTATGTAAATAGACTAAAATGTCATCAATTCTTTCCCTATTATATATGCGCTAGCCCGTCACCAAACGTAATTTCAATTATTATATTATCCCAATAAATTTTTTATTTAAAACATTGTATTATAACTTTGTTATAATATTAGTCATCATATTATCACTCATTTGGTTACATAGTCAAGTTTTTATAATTTTTATATTTTTTTATCATAATAAATTTTATAGTTAAAAATGATTTTTCTGTAATAAAAATTACAATTGATAAAATCAAAAAATCTTATCAATTTCTAATTCCTCTGGTATCATATGTCCTCCACAACATCGCTCTTCACACATCATAGTTTGTATATAAAATTTAAAATTATTTCATAAAATTTAATATTAATCGAATAAATTTGATCTTAATTTTGATAAATTTAAATATTAATTTAGTTTTAATTTGATAAAATTAAATATTAATTTAGTTTTAATTTGATTGAATTTAATTTTAATTGAATAAATTTGAATATTGTTTTAATAAAATTGAATGTTCATTTGATGTTAAATTAAAGAAATGTCATTAATTTGATAAGGTTAAATTTTAAATTAATGAATTTTAATATTCTATTTAATAAATTAAATAGTTTAATTTAATAAAATTGAATGTCAATTTGATGTTGATTTGATAAAAATAAATAATAACTTAATATTAAATTAAAGAAATAATATTAATTTGATGAAATGAAATATTAAATTAATATAACTAAATGCTAATTTGTTAAAATTAAATATCAATTTTGTATTGATTTGATGAGATGAGATGAAATGTTAATTTAGTTTAAATTAAATAAAGAAAATTAATTTGATAAAATTGAATATTAAATTGATCAAAATAAAGCCTAATATAATAGAACTAAAAAAGAGTGCATTGAAATTTCAGAATCAAGAGAAGGTGTTGTTAAAGTTAAGTCTATTTAAAAGGGGTGTTGTTTAAGTTAGGTTTATTTATAAAGGGTGTGGATAAAATTTACTCTATAAAATACTCGGGGATATTTTTATAAATCAACCATTACCATTACGGTGTAACCCCACAATCACTAACAGAGAATGACAGTGAAATTTCAAAATCGTAAGGAGGTGTCATTGAATTTAGACCTAACTACAGGGGATCTGGATAAAATTTTCCCTTATATCTATACAAATATATATAATAAAATACATAAAAAGTTGAATTTTATCTCCTATACATTTCCCTCCCCCCAAAACCATCACATCACTCATTTCTATCACATACTCAACCATTTAATATTTGATTAATTTATAATTTAACATAATTTTTATTTCAGATATTATTCATATACGATAGTATCGATCTGTTAAAAAAATTTATCGAATTACATATTTTGAGAAAATTTTGTCAATATCTTTAAGAAAATAATGGGTAAAAATAAAATTTGAATGATTTAATCAAATAAATGAAGAAAAGAAAAATTATTATTTAATATAGTAATATCGATTTTTTAGAACTCGAATTTTTTGTTTTATCGTGCCTTTAGGCACGGGTTTATGATTAGTATATAATAAAGTAGAACGATTTTGAATTTTGGAGACAAAGAGCGGCCTAGATCGTTTCGTAACCAAAAAAGTCATCATCCAACGGACGGCGTTATCTCAAACTGTCTCAAGATATTGACGTCTCAGATCGTTTTGATCTAACGTACCACATTAGCTCTTTTAAAATATTTTTGTTGCTCAAAATTTTTAGTTTTCCAAAATTGACACCCCTACATTGAATTCGCCAACCCAATCAAATCCAGTAATTAAGCGATCTCTCATTCCTCAACTCCGTCTTTCTCTCCCTAAAATAAAGATTACAACTTTTATCATTATTTCCCTGATTTTATTTCCTATGTTAACGGATCACTTTCTACATTGAGACATTGACTATTTCTCACACTCTCATCTTTCATGATTCTCTTTCCAAACTGAGACAAATATCTCTCCAAAATTATATCCTAATATAGTTGTTCTCCATCTTTATTGTTCATATCACACACACATCTTTATTGTACATATATATATAGTATAAATATCGAAGACATACTATATCTACATGTTATATCTCTAGGGAAAGTTTCATCTAAACACTATGTAGTTGAGTCTAAATTCAATGACAACCCCTATAACAATAACTTTTGTCTCTATCAGTAGATAAAATAATGATTTAACTAATTAAATATTTTGTGAAAATACTAAAATTACCCTTTATTATGTAAATAGACTAAAGTGTCATCAATTCTTTCCCCATTATACATGCGCTAGCCAACCAACAAACGTAATTTCAATCATTATATTATCCCAGTGAATTTTTTATTTTAAAACGTTGTATTATAACTTTATTATAATATTAGTCATCATATTATCACTCATTTGGTTACATAATCAAGTTTTTATAATTTTTATATTTTTTTATCATAATATTTTTTATAGTTAAAGATGATTTTTCTATAATAAAAATTACAATTGATAAAGTCAATGTCAAAATCTCATCCATTTCTAATTCATCTGCTATCATATGTCCTCCACAACGTCGTCCGACCGCTCTTCACACATTATACTTCTTATATAAAATTTAAAATTATTTGATAAAATTTAATATTAATTGAATAAATTTGATCATAATTTTGATAAATTTAAATATTAATTTAGTTTTAATTTGATTGAATTTAATATTAATTGAATAAATTTTAATGTTGTTTTAATAAAATTGAATGTTCATTTGGTGTTAAATTAAAGAAATGACATTAATTTGATAAGGATAAATTTTAAATTAATGGAATTTAATATTCTATTTAATAAATTAAATAGTTTAATTTAATAAAATTTAATGTTAATTTGATGTTAATTTGATAAAAATAAATAATAACTTAATATTAATTAAAAAAATAATATTAATTTGATGAAATGAAATATTAAATTAATATAACTAAATGCTAATTTGATAAAATTAAATATCAATTTTGTGTTAATTTGATGAGATAAAATGTTAATTTAGTTTAAATTAAATAAAGAAAATTAATTTGATAAAATTGAATATGAAATTGATCAAAATAAAGACTAATATAATAAAACTAAAAAGGAGTGCATTGAGATTTCAGAATCAAGATATGGTGTTGTTAAAGTTAGGTCTATTTACAGAGGTGTTGTTAAAGTTAGGTTTATTTATAAGGGATGTGAATAAAATTTACCCTATAAAATATTCGGGGATATTTTTATAAATCAACCATCGTCATTAGCGGTGTAACCTGACAATCACTAACAGAGAGTGACAATGAAATTTCAAAATCGAAAGAAGGTGTCATTGAATTTAGACCTAACTACAGGGGATCTGGATGAAATTTTCCCTTATATTTATACAAATCAATATAATAAAACACATATGAAGTTGAATTTTATCCACTATACATTTATCCCTCCTCAAACCATCACTTCACTCATTTCTATCACATGTTCAACCATTTAATGTTTGATTAATTTGTAATTTAACATAATTTTTATTTCAGATATTATTCATACACGATAGTATAGATATGTTAAAAAAAATTTATCGAAGTACATATTTTAAGAAAATTTTGTCAATATTTTTGAGAAAATAATGGGAAAAAATAAATTTTGAATGATTTAATCAAATAAATAAAAGAAAGAAAAATTATTATTTAATATAGTGATATGAATTTTTAGGACTCGAATTTTTTGTTCTATCGTGCCTTCAGGCACGGGTTATGACTAGTATATATATATAACATTCAAATACATGTTCAACAAAAAATAATACATTTAAACACAAAAAAATAGTAACATTTAAACATAAAAAAAAAAATTTAAACATTCAATATTAATATTTTTAAAAAATAACAACAGTAACATGTTCAACAAAAATTGTAACATACTTAACAATAATTATTTCTCTCAAATTCAAACGCAAAAAATAGTACCATTCAAATACAAAAAATAGTAATATTCAAAAACAAAACAAATAGTAACATTGAATATTAATATTTAGTAAAATAATAGTAGTAACATGCTCAACAAAAACAGTAACATGCTTAAAATAATATGAACATGAACAGTAACATACTCAACAAAAGTAGTAACATGAACAGTAACATAATAAAAAAAATAGTAACATGAATTTGATATATATATATATATATATAGAGAGAGAGAGAGAGCTTTGAATTTGAATTTTAAATTTATGATGGAGATTATATATATATATATATATATATATATATATAGAGAGAGAGAGAGAGAGAGAGAGAGAGAGAGAGAGAGGGAGAGAGTGAGTTTTGAATTTGATATATATATATATATATAGAGAGAGAGAGAGAGAGAGAAAGAGAGAGAGCTTTGAATTTGAATTTTAAATTTATGATGGAGATTTTATATATATATAATGAGAGAGAGAGAGCTTTGAATTTGATATATATATATATATATATATATATATATATATATATATAGAGAGAGAGAGAGAGAGAGAGAGAGAGAGAGAGAGAGAGAGAGAGAGATCTTTGAATTTGAATTTTAAATTTATGATGGAGATTTTATTGACATATTTTAATTGGCCTTGAATTAAGGGATAACAATTTCAAAAATATGAAATTAATTTAACTTCCTTTCAAGGAAGGGTATTTTTGAGATAAAAAAAAAAAAGTGGACTTAAGTCATTACATATAATTTTAAACATGGACTTAGCCCCTTATAAGTTTCCTTGCCGGACTCATCTCCAAACAAGCACATCTAGGGGACTCACTTTCAATTTTCACTAAATTTTCTCATTAACTTTACAATTAATCACACTTTGCACCCTAAACGATTATTCAATTCTCAATTTGCACTTTCAATCAAGATTTTCACTATGCACCCCCAATATCATAAATTTATAACAAAGTAATCCTAAACCAAACTGCTATTTAGTTTTTCGTTTGAAAAATAACCACGTGAGTTGTGAGTGGCATTGAGATGGGCTTAACTATAACTCACGCGTTTTGTTTTCAGACGAAAAATTGAATGACAGTCTGTGTTAGGATCATATAGCTACAAATTTATGACACTGGGGGTAAAAATTACAAATTTTGATATTTAAACATGCAAATTGAAAAGCAATGGATTTTTTAAGGTTCAAATTGCAATTAACCCTTAAATTTATCTAGCAAATTTATAAATAAAATTAATTATTGTATTACTAGCATGTCTGCCATGTCATATCTAGTATTAAAACTCACCATGGAAATAATGATTTTAGACAACAAATCTAGCTAGTAAATTTGATCCGGATAATATTATTCATATGTAATCAATCATTAACAGAACATTTTGATTTGATTTTTTTTTTTTTTTGCATGGTGGGTACATTTTTTTTATAGTAAACATATTATATAAATTCTTAGTATTTGTTATAATATTAAAGATTTTTCTGTAAATAATAGTGGACGATTTTGATTTCATAATACCCATAAATTAAGGGATCAATTTGTTGTTTCCAAATATTTTTAGGTGCTTTTTTGTAAGTAGTTGAGACACCAACAATTGACCGATCTTAATCTTGCAATTAACAAATAGTATTGAGGGAAAAGTTTGAGGCTTTGTTTAATGTCCATGAATTGATTAGGATTGTCAATCGTCAGATGAGATGATTTCATGTTGGGTCGGAGTGAATTTGTGTCAAAAAAATATTTTACTCGAATTTTTTATTAATTTGTATCTAACGAATCGTGTCGTATATGTCTTTTAATTAGCATTACTCATGCTCAATTATTTTATCAATCCTGTAGTATCGAGTCCACTCATTTACAAAAAAATGTGGCAAAAAAAAAATTCAAATCCTCTAATTTCGTGTCATGTTCGTATGGTATTAACTAGTCGTATCATATTTTGACACCACTACCTATAATGAATTTTAGTCTCCAACTTCTCAAACCAAAATCAAATAAAAGCAACTATTTAATTCTAAAAAAAATATATTATATTATACAATAAATGAAAAATAAAAAATAAAAATCATTCATTTTTTGTTACAATATTAGTTAAACTGGTTATTTATATATAACACTAACTCAATTCATATATTATCTGTATAAATCAATATTGTCAAACTCACATTTTGTTATAATTGTTTCTTGTGGTGTTCATATTAACAAGTTACATTGACACCCCCCCCCAAAAAAAAAAAAAAAAAAAACCCCACTCTTCACATAGGAAAGACTCAGGACTCTGCTTTTTCTGAAGTAGTTCCTTCGTCAGAATCTTGTATTGCTAGCTTCAAGCTCTCCACCACCTCACTCATCGTTGGCCGATCTCTTGCATTCCTGTTCAGGCAACTATCAGCCAACTTTGCAATTCTCCGAGCGGCGCTCAAAGAATATTGGTTCCGGAGACGTGGATCGATTATCATGCTAAATTTCTTGCCATCAGCTGGGAACTGTTTCACCCAATCTATAAGTTTCTGCTCCATTGTTGGCCTGTTTCTGTCCAAAGTCCGCCTCCCTGTGAGTATCTCATAAAGCACGACGCCAAAGCTCCATATGTCACTCCTGATCGATACACGGCCAGTTTCAACATACTCTGGGGCAGCATATCCATAAGTCCCAACAGGCTGATAAAAATAAAAATAATCAAAAACATACCCCAGAAGTTCTTATGAATAGAACCAAACTAGTGAATAAACACACTACTTCTAATGAAGAAATAAAGAGTTGCAACAGCCATTTGGTTAGTTCCCTTTGAGCTTTAGAAATATCGTAAACTTTTGAACAAGAGACAACCGGTTCAATAACAGTTCCTTATGAATGGGAGACACTAGAATCATAGCTCACTTAATAGTGCTGCCAATTTAAAGTAATACAAAATAAAAGGATCAAGCATCAATGCAGAGATGTACATAGTTTGTTACTTGAAAATGTGTTGCAGAAGAAATAGAATTAGCTAATGGAGTATCCCAAGATGCCATAAAACTGTATCATGCAGTATCTACTTACCTCAGTAGATACATGAGACCGGTCCCCTATTGGCCCTTCCCTTGCAAGTCCAAAGTCTGAAAGCTTCGGATTGAAGTCTTTGTCCAAGAGGACATTTGAAGATTTGAAGTCTCGATATATCACCTTCCCAATTTGACAGGAAAAAACAGTTCAACAATAAGTACACATGTATATTGTTCTCAAAAAAGTTAAAATTTTCAAAGGCAAAGGCAGTAAGGGAACATAGGACTTAAATAAGAAATTGATGGTGCTTATTTGTTTTTAACTTCCTAATGTGCTCTAATCTTGGTACCAGCTGATATACTTCTTTTAAGACACTGTTTTTTTAGCGTAGTTTGAGAAGCTTTTCGGAATGCTGACAAAGTCATTATATTAGCACGAAAACTATAGTGCAGACAAAGGTTTGCCCATTTACTGAGATATGTCACTACAGAAAGACAAACTTGAACCTCTCACTGTCTCACATGAGTCGACTACAATGAGAATCAATTTGAATATCTCTGTTTCATCTTGCATGACCAAAAAGAACGAAGATATTTTCACAGAGTTCTTGGGAGAAGTGTTCGGCTGCACAAATTAAACTTCCAATAACAATGAACTGACTAGACTTTGTTTTGCTGTCATGCTAGTGCCGGCTGTTTTCCGGAACACCACATTTCTCCAAACCTATCATAGACTCATAGGCTGATCTCAAATGGACATTATAATGACTATAGTCAGAACAGAGGCTAAAAGACCTCACACCACACCTGGACTAAATATAGATCATACCTGGATTTCCAATCCCTTGTGCAGATAAGCCATTCCTTGAGCTGCTCCAAGGATTATATTTAATCTTGTTTTCCAAGGAAGGGTAGGCATAGAGCAGTTGAAAAGGTGTTCTTCCAAGCTCTTATTGGGCATGTATTCGTATACCAAGAGACGTTCGATCCCATTTCGTCCATTTACAGAGCAGTATCCTAAAAGTTTTACAAGGCTTGGGTGATCAACAACACCAAGAAACTGAACTTCCGCAATCCATTGTCTATGACCCTACATGACAGAAGAACGAAATGTTTAACAATGTGAAGAACCAAGGCAACCAATAACAACTATTAGCAACTAACTAAAAGAAAAACCAAAAAGGGAGCAAGTAACTACAGGATGGGTTTTAAGTAAGATAATTGGGAGTATGTGGCTTCCTTTCATCAGAAATCAAATCTGCTCTGCAGATTGCTACTCATTCTTCTCTCTCCTCTCTACACCAGTCCTTGAACCACTAACCAGGACATTAGGATCTCACATTCATAGACAACTGAGGCACAAGGAGGGCCAATGTGTGTATTGTGTGGCAAATAGGGTAGCAGTGTAGTTAAATTCAAACAGACTTGTGAACTCAAATAAAGACAACCATAATGTGAATTTACCATGGGTATGCTTTGCCAGAGGCAGGGCATGAAAAATTTTTACTCATAAAAGAAATTGAAGAAAAGACAAATGGTAAAACCCTCTTTCAAAGGCCCAAGCAAAAGCAAATGACATAACACCCCCACACCCCCCCCCCCCCCCCCCCCAAAAAAAAAAAAAAAACCCACATGTGCTTAAATAGATACATTTTACATGCTATGGGCAGCAATAAAAACTTCTCAGATATGCTATGTAATTCTGTTGTTATCACTAAATTTTTTTTCCAAAGACCATTGTCTTTTCTAACGGAGATCATTTCCAAGATGAAACTTGAATTCCACATGGCTGTCACGCTCATTCTTGCAATTGATAGCAAATCCACGTTTTTTGGACCCAAAACATGATAACCATAGAAACCAAAAACAAATCTACATACAAGTGACCCAAAGAAGTATACAGTTTGTTTTGCAAAACAAGTGCCTTTAATCCAACATATGAAGCTCATAATAAGAATACCAGAAAAACTACACTAAGGTCTAATAGACTACCAGAATAGAGCAATAAGTCTAACTTGTCAACCATTTCACAAATTGGCAGGATGTTTGGACACTGCATGCATCGGAGATCAATTTATTCCCATTTCCCTAGCAATCTAGGATAAAATTCCATCTCTGAAAAAGGTCAGTCATCTCCACAAAATATATTATCACCATAATAGTTGACCCTCATTGATATAAAGTAGTGTCTAATGAGACACTATCCATGACGTTGGAAAAGAAACAAAATTGCCGCTTCAGGTGGCGATAGTTCAAATCTGTAGACACACTATTTATCAAACAGATAAAAGAAAAACCCCCTCCCCTTCGGATTCCATATCTCTTTTGACTCTATATATGTGGGCACCTGATATCTATGAGGATTCACCCACCCCGGCCACAGCATTCCTTTCTATTGCGCCTAAAATCTCTATTTTTCTTGCATATTTCACCCTCATCATGTTGCATAGCTATGCCAGGAAATTTCGAATGTTTCAAAATATGTTCTTTGCTAAGAACTGTCTTTTGAATTATTCAATGCACATGTAAATCCCAAACCCAAATTCCAAATATTTTTAGCATAAGATCACCAAACACTTCACAGTCACTAAAGGAGAAAAGCTACAAGCTCCTTTGTACTCGGATTTGTACTATGTCTCTTTGGATTCAAGTTCAGTTCATTTCAACCAAAGGCTCCATTTTCACTCTGAAAAGTGCCACATACCCAGATAAATAATAAACATTTAACAAATTACACCCTCAAACAGGACAAAATCAAATATTATTCCAAGAGTTGGAGAAAAATTAGAGAAACTTAAGGGCTAATAATACCTGTAATCCATTTCTGTTAAGCTTTTTAATGGCAACTATAGTAGTGTCACCCTGCCCATCTGGAGGCCTAATTGCACCCTTATATACACTCCCAAAACCACCTTCTCCAATCTTCAGCAACCTGTTGAAATTATTTGTTGCATTTCTGAGCTCTAAGAAAGAGAAAACTCTCAAATTGTGCTCTTTCTCTTTGTACAATTCTGGTATGCTCCTTGGTGATGATATTGAACCTGCTGACTTTGTTGCTCCATTTGCTCCTGGATTATTCGATTTACTTTGAATTTTCAATGTGGGTGACAAATTAGAATTGTGGGGCTCGGGCTTGCGTTTGAATATGCAAAAACACTTCATTTTTTGAAGCTATTAAGTAGCAGTAAACACAAGTATTTTCAGAACAAAATTGAATCAGTTGTGTCTGCACTTCATGTAATATATATTAGGAAAGCGTGAGGAACAGAAGGCTTAGAAAAGATCCAAACAGGGCAGGAACGAAGACCCAGGTGGAAAATGAAGAAGAAGAAGAAGAGATTGACTATACAGGAAACCCAAAACCCAGATTGGAATTTACCTGAAAAAGTAGAAGAGAACACAGTAACAGAAAGTCCAACAGCTTGAAAAGATTGTGGAAGACCTGTAAAGAGAGAAAAGACTGGTAACAGTAGCTGAACCGAGTAAAATGGAGAGAGAGAGAGAGAGAGAGTAAATCAAGAAAACCCACTTTGGAATTAGACGTAGATGGGTTGAATCAGAAACGCAGAAGCTATAAACCGACAAGATATTCAAAGATAAATAAGAAACCCCACCGTCAAAAAAGAAAGAACTTGCACCGTAAATAACCCAAAAAAGCAAACGAAGAGATAAAGGCAGATAAGATGACTCCTTGACCGTAATAGTAAGAAGACTTACTGACCACTTTGCTTTTGTTCATTTTTCTCGTACTCATTTTGCTGATTTCGCTACGTTATCACCTTTGGATTATTTTCTTGTAGAGCAAAAAGTGATAAGGCCAAAGGAGAGTGTTTAGAAATTATTTTGATAGGTTCTTATTAGTGGGATTATGAAATTTTTAATTGTGTTCGTTATGTTTTTTGGGAACAAACCTAATTAGGTTAGTATAACAGTCAATCACCGAATTTCAATATGAACTCTAAGATTCGAACTTTCAATTTCAGAGTGAGAAGTTTAACCAATATCCCACTAAACCACTTCACTCAATAGTTCTCACCTTTGATCTTATGGTTTGAATTTCATAGCGCAACGTTGAACTGTGACTCGCCCGAGGTGGTTGGAGGTTTTAATGACAAACTGTTTGAAGGTGATAGTGGATTTTTTCTACATTAAAATATTAGGTTAAATTTAATAATGGCCAACAAAGGAGGGAAGGTGACAATAGATTTTATAACATTAAAAAACAAGGTTATTAACGGAAAACAAAGGATGTAATACATACTTGAATCTAATCAGAAGACGTAAAACGAGGTTATAATGTATAGTTGTTTTTAGATTATTAGAGTAAACATTAGACGAGATTAATTGTCAATCTAATGATAAAAATGAATTAATCTTTTATATTAAATTCTAAAATTAAATTCAAATAGTATACTATAACATTAATGATGGACTCGATATTTTAATATAACGATGTGGTGGTGAGATATAATCAAATAATATTACGAAACAAGTACGACACTAAAAAGAAAATTTGATATCATACCGAAAAATAGTATTATTGAAGTCAAGTTACACTTTATAAAAAACAAGTTACAATTCTTTGAGATCGATCATAATATTTAATGATTGATTACGAATAACCTCAACTAATTGTAACTTGATACGTAAAAGGTGTAACTTTATATTTAAAAGTTATATTTTTGTGATTAATTACAA